>CAJHQQ010000544.1:0-175893 GCA_905132885.1 Moricandia moricandioides
ATTGATTCAATCGAATGGTGCCCTTTATATATAGGGAGTTACAACTAGATAAATGGAAACATAACATATTCCTAGATAGACATAGAAAAGGAAAACTAGTTCCAACAAGGAAAAGGAAAACATGGTCGATCCTTATCTTCATGGCCGATGGGAATATTCCTTTCTGGTCGAGAGATTCCTTTCGTCCAACCTCTGTCCGATTTGGTTATGTCCAATCTATTGGTTATTGCATCCACAATCATCTGGTTCATAACACTCCCCCTTGGATGTTATAACCATATAGAGCTTACAATACGTTTAGTATGTTGCCTCGTTAAAACCTCCCCATGGTAAACCCAAAACCCATCGTGGTAAAAGGGAACCCATAGACAGGAAAAAGAGTACAAACCGTATTGCTCCCCCTGATGAATGCACCACTATAGATCCTTCAATCTTCTCATACCGATCTGGTGGATGAGCTTCCTTAGTGTAGAGGTTGGCAGTGCTTTAGTGAATAGGTCGGCTGAGTTGTCGCATGAACGTACTTGAACAACATGAACCTCCTTTGCTTTCTGCAACTCGTGGGTGAAGAAGAACTTTGGTAAGATGTGCTTGGTCCGGTCCCCTTTGATATAACCATCTTTGAGTTGAGCAATACAAGCAGCATTGTCTTCGTATAGGACCGTCGGTTCTTTGTCTTCAGTCATCCCACAGTCATCACGGATGTGTTGGGTCAATGATCTCAACCAAACGCACTCCCTGCTTGCCTCATGAATAGCCAAAATCTCGGCATGGTTGGAAGATGTGGCCGAGATGGTCTGCTTCATAGATCGCCATGAAATTGCTGTTCCACCGTAGGTAAAGACGTAGCCTGTCTGTGACCTTGCGTTGTGTGGATCCGATAGATAACCTGCATCAGCAAAACCAACTAAAGATTCTTGGTTATGGTTAGTGTAAAACAAACCTAAATCTTTAGTCCCTTTTAAGTATCGAAGTAAATGTTTAATCCCGTCCCAGTGCCTCTTGGTCGGATTGGAACTGAACCTGGACAAGAGGTTTACAGCAAAGGATATATCCGGCCGAGTATGGGTTGCCAAATACATCAAGGCACCAATAGCACTGAGATATGGCACTTCGGGACCAAGGACTTCCTCATCGTCCATCTTTGGGCGAAATGGGTCCGTGTCCGGACTGAGTGACCTCACGACCATCGGGCTTGTCAATGGGTGAGCCTCGTCCATATTGAATCTCTTGAGTATCTTTTCAGTATATGCCATTTGATGCACAAGGATTCCATCATTCTTATACTCAAGCTGTAATCCCAAACAGAATTTAGTTTTGCCTAGGTCTTTCATTTCGAATTCTTTCTTAAGATATTCGACTGTTTGGGCGATCTCACCAGAGGTTCCAACGATGTTCAGATCGTCTACATACACTGCTATAATCACAAAGCCCTTAGGATCAAACTTCTTGATGAAGATACATGGACTGATAGGATCATTTTTGTATCCTTCCTTCACTAAGTACTCGCTGAGGCGATTGTACCACATCCGGCCGGACTGCTTAAGTCCATATAGTGATTTGTTAAGTTTGATGCAGTGTTGATCTCGAGATCCTTTCTTATCTTTCATTTCTATATCCTCTGGGATCCTCATGTAGATGTCATTGTCCAGTGGTCCATATAGATAGGCGGTTACAACATCCATTAACCGTAAATCCAAATTTTCTCTTATGGCCAGACTGATTAGGAATCTAAAAGTAGTTGCATCCACCACAGGGGAATAAGTTTCCTCATAATCGATTCCTGGTCTTTGGGTGAATCCTTGTGCAACGAGTCGTGCTTTGTATCTCACAACCTCGCCATTTTCATTTCTTTTTCTTACAAAGACCCATTTGTATCCAACTGGTTTGACATCTAATGGTGTTCGTATGAGTGGACCGAATACACCTCTTTTCTTTAAAGAATTTAACTCCACGTTTATGGCTTCTTTCCACTTTAGCCAATCTGATCTTTGCATGCATGCATATATAGACGTGGGTTCTTGATCCTCATTTTCCATTAGTTCAAGTGCTACTTGGTATGCAAATATATCAGTGATGTCGACATCATTTCTATTCCATTTCTTCCCAGACATCAGATAGTTTATAGATATCTCATTGTTCTCATGATCATCAGTACCATGATGCAAGGCGTCCCGAGCATCACTGGACGGTACGGACGGACCATCGACCATGGTTTTATCCGAACCATCGACCGCAGTCGGTCGGGTCGGTTCATCGACCACGTCTGAGGACGGTTGGTCGGGATCGGCCAAGCCCCGGGTAAGGCCGGCTATGTCTGGTCGGGTTCCACCATCGGCTGCACCTCTTCTTTTCCGAGGTTGTTTATCTTTGGAACCAACAGGTCTACCACGTTTGAGACGTGCTGTAGATTCGGTAGCAACTTGACTAGGTCCTCTTGGGACATCTAATTTGATAGGTGCATTTATAGCTGGTATATGTGACTTAGTCACTCTGTTTGGGTCAGCAAAGGAATCTGGCAATTGATTAGCTAGCTTTTGCAAATGAATGATTTTCTGGACCTCAAGATCGCACACTTGAGTCCGAGGATCTTGCCATGTTAAGGATGTTTGATTCCATGAAATCTCTTTGATTTCTTTGACCAGCTTTGGATCTCCCCCTAACGTTGGAAGTTCGGATTCATTGAAATGACAATCCGCATACCTGGCCTTAAACAAATCGCCCGTAGTTGGCTCGAGGTATTTTATAATTGTGGGAGATTCAAATCCAACGTATATCCCCATCCTTCTCTGAGGTCCCATCTTCGTTCTCTGTGGTGGAGCTATTGGAACGTAAACAGAACAGCCAAATGTTTTAAGATGGGATATGTCTGGCTCTTGACCCGTTAGCAATTGCGATGGGGAATATTTATGATCACTAGATGGTCTGATGCGTATGAGCTCGGCCGCATGAAGGACCGCATGTCCCCATGCTGAAACCGGCAACCTCGACCTCATGAGCAATGGTCGGGCTATCAGCTGAATGCGTTTTATGAATGATTCGGCTAAGCCGTTCTGTGTATGTACATGTGCCACGGAATGTTCCACTGTCACCCCCATGGACATACAGTAATCATTGAACGCTTGAGATGTGAATTCACCAGCATTATCAAGACGTATCGTCTTCAAAGGAAAATCTGGAAAGTGGGCTCGTAGTCTTATAAGTTGAGCGAGCAATCTGGCTAATGCCAAGTTTCGGGTCGATAATAAGCATACATGCGACCATCTGGTCGATGCATCTATAAGGACCATGAAATATCGAAAGATCCCACAAGGTGGGTGTATAGGTCCGCATATATCGCCCTGGATTCTTTCCAGAAAGTTTATAGTTTCCTTTGTCACCTTAACTGGTGATGGCCTTACGATCAACTTCCCTTGTGAACAAGATGCACACGATAGGTGCTTGGGAATGATTCGTTTTTCTTTCAATGAATGGCCTCTGGTGTTAGCTATCAGCTTACGCATCATGTTAGATCCGGGATGGCCAAACCGGTCATGCCATAGTGTAAAGTGATCAATGGCTGTTTTATTAAATAGAGCATTTGCTTCTATCATACTGACTTGAGCGTGATATAGTCCAGTAGACAGTGCGGGTATGGTTTCTAAGACTTTCTTATGTCCTTGGCCGATTTCTACTATTTGAAGGAATTCTTTATTTCCTTCGCCCTTTGTTTCAATATGATAACCATTCATACGAATGTCTTTGAAGCTCAATAGACTTCTCTTAGAATTGGGTGAATACAAGGCATCTGATATTTCGAGATGCGTACCCATGGGCAGTAGAATGTATGCTTGGCCGTGACCTTCAATGAGATCAGACATACCCGCTATTGTGGAAATGTTTGCTCTTTTAATAGTTAAGTTTATGAAGTATCTTTTATCCTTAAGGATCGTGTGGCTCGATCCACTGTCTACTATGATCACATCCTTGTTATTGGCCATTTCTAAAACAAGGTTAATAGGACGTTCGTTCAGATACTTTATGCATAGAAATGATAATCATGGAAATGAATATAGAAATGACTATATAGAAATGATTCATAGAAATGTCAAACACCAAAACATAATTCAAAAGTAAAAACAAAAACGTTTAAGGGTCACAGATGTCGAATTCATTCCTTGGTATCTTTATCATCCTTTTCATCCTTATCATCCTTGAGACAATCAGAAGTCTCATATCCTAGTGAATCATCTTTCTCATGATCAAAATCATTCTCATCATCTTGGATTATCATATGGGCCTCAGGATTCTTTTTCTTCAGACTTTCTTGGTACAATTCGCATAAGTGTCTGGGAGTCCTGCATGTCTTTGCCCAATGATTACTCATTCCACACCTATGGCAAGCTGATTTGGTCGGCTGAGAGGGTTTGGTTTGATTCCCTCGGCCTCGTCCATTTCCTCGACCATACGAGTTGTTCTGGACTCTATCTCGGCCATTGTCTTGTCCATACGGACTGCCTCGACCACCACGGCCGTAGTTACCTCGGCCGCGGCCACGTCCTGTCCACCTGCGGCCTCGGCCGTGTGAGTTTGAATGGACGTGGTTCGCTTCACTTTCGGTATTGGCTGCGTGTGCCTCAGGTAATGGTGTGGATCCAGGAGGTCTCATTTCACTGTTCTTCATTAGGAGTTCATTGTTTTGCTCTGCAAGGAGTAAACAAGATATGAGATCAGCATAAGTGGTGAAGCCCTTTTCTCTATACTGCTGTTGAAGCAACACATTGCTTGTGTGGAATGTGGAAAAGGTTTTCTCTAGCATATCCTTTTCCGTGATCTTATCTCCACACAGTTTCAGCTTTGAAACGATCTTGAACAGTGCTGAATTGTACTCGTCCACAGACTTAAAGTCTTGGATTCTGAGGTGAGTCCAATCATAACGAGCTCTGGGTAAGATCACCAATCTTTGATGATCATATCTGCTTTTCAGCTCTGTCCAGAGTTCGAGAGGATCCTCAACTGTCAAGTACTGATCTTTGAGACTCTCGGCCAAGTGATGCCTTATGAGGTGGATGGCTCGGTATTTGTCCTTTTCAGAGACTTCATATTCATCCTCAATAGTATCACCGAGTCCTCTTGACTTTAGGATGATCTTGGTGTCAAGCGCCCATTGGAGGTAATTATCTCCAGATAGATTAAGGGCCGCATATTCCAAGTTATGGATGTTCGACATCTGAAACCATATAGTTATGTGATTTAGATTTCAGATTTTAGTAAACCTTTCATTAGGGTTTCTAAGTTTGATTTCAATCAATCGGTTTCATGTTTTATGACCTTATGGTCGATTTTGATTTAAAACAGTTTGTGAAGTTTTAACAATCCTAGCAATTCGTTTCTAGGTTCTTAAACAAAACAAGCAAGCAATCAAGCAATCAATCAATTCGATTTTAAGAGATTAGGTTTTATGAAATCGGTTTTAGGTTTAGGGTTTTTAAACAATCCTATCAATCTTAATTCAATTCAAGATTAGGGTTTCATTGATTAACAACCTATCACCAGGTTTCTAAGTGATTTGCAATCAGACTACTCAATCAATCAATCAATGGATGTGTTCCCTAGATGATCAGGATGAAGTTCCCTAAACTATCCAGCAACCTAGCAAAGTTCTATCGATCAATATTTAGAATTAGGGTTTGATCGAGTTACCTTTAGGTCTAGAAGGGTTGCACGGACCACCGAGAGAGCTGTCGCGGTTCGTGGGCTGTGTCGCGGGCTGATCGGCTGTCCTGGGTGCTATCGGGTGCTGGTTCTGGTACTGGAACGTGGTTCGTGTGTATCGGCTGTCTATCGGCTGATGAACGGATGTAGAGAACCTCTATCGGGTGTGATCCGGCTGGTATGTGTCACGGGGGTGTGCCGGGTGTGTATCGCGGGTGTGTGTGTCCTCCGGGTGCTTATCGCGTGTGTGTGTGTGTCGCGGGTAACCTCCGGGTGTGTATCGCGTGTGGTTCGTGAATCGCGTATGGCGTAGGGCTTATCGCGGATGCAGATCTTCACGCGGGTAAGCTTTGTGTGTGCCGGTTGATATCGATCAGAGAGAGAGATCGAACAAGAGAGATTGAAGAAGAAAGCTTGACGGCTGGTTTTGGGTTTATGAGTTTCGAATAAGGGTTAGGGTTTTAGAGAGACGTATCGTGCTGATAACGTGTTAAGAAACTAATGGGGGAACTTGTGTTATTCTTATTGATTCAATCGAATGGTGCCCTTTATATATAGGGAGTTACAACTAGATAAATGGAAACATAACATATTCCTAGATAGACATAGAAAAGGAAAACTAGTTCCAACAAGGAAAAGGAAAACATGGTCGATCCTTATCTTCATGGCCGATGGGAATATTCCTTTCTGGTCGAGAAGATTCCTTTCGGTCCAACCTCTGGTCCGATTTGGTTATGTCCAATCTATTGGTTATTGCATCCACAATCATCTGGTTCATAACAAATTTCGTTTTTTTTTAAGTTGTGTTGGCTGACCATAATATTGGGCTTAAAAGCATTGAAAATGAAACCCAAACCCCAAGCTTAATTAAGAAAAATGCAACAAATAAAGCCCAAACTTAGTAGTACACATGATTTTTCCAAACTCAAGAAGGGATTTATGCAGATTCAGTGGAAGATCAGTATTGGGAAATATAATATTTGCATATAAAAATCGAGATTACACTTTCTTCATATTCCATGCAAACTGGGAATTGTTCCATTTATTTATATAACTCTTTGTGTATATATATATATATCAAAAGGAATAGTCAAGCCCTAAACCTATACTCATCTTCTTCATTGTATTAGTAGACAAAGGTTCGTCGTGATTAGGTTTTCCTTTTGCTCTCGGTGATCTTTCTTGTGCAAGAAGTAACTCAAAACTTCAACGTGTTTCCTTAATTTCTAAAAACAATTGTGTATATTAATTTTTTTTTTTAGTATTCATCTCTCTTCTCTATCTATTGGTTTTGTTTCAGAGATGGCTGACTACTCCGTTAAGAAAATCTCTCCGAAGCTCGGAGGAGAAAGAGGAACTCGAAACCCTAACGGCCCAACTTCTTCACATGACCTCGTCGAGCAAATGGAATTTCTTTACGTAGAAGTAGTCAAAGCCATCAACAAGTCAAGCCATGCATGTAACCCTATCGTAGAAATCACTCTCGGCAACTACAAAGCCTCTACCAGAGATCTACCTGTGGGACCAAACAGGACGTGGAACCAAGTCTTTGCTTTCGACAAATCCAAAGCTGATGTCTTGTCCGTTACCCTAAAAGACGGTCAGTTTCCTAACAATACCTTGATTGGCACGCGAAACTTCAAGGTGGCTGCGGATATTCCTTCTAGGGTTCCTCCCGATGCAAGAATGGCTCCTCAGTGGTTCCCTATATCGAGCACTGTGGAAGGGTACCACATGGAGTTGCTGATGTCGGTTTGGTTCGGTACGCAAGCCGATGAGGTTTACTCAAACGCTTGGTTTGCTGATGCGTCTACTGTGAGTGCTAGTTGCGTGGTCAACACGCGACCTAAACTCTACCTAGCTCCAAGGCTCTGTTACGTTAGGGTTACAATTGTTTCAGGTCATGATTTATTTGCTAGAAATCCAAAACGAGCACCTAACGTATACGTGACGGCAACTCTAGGTGATGTCCGTTTACAAACCAAGGTCATCCCTGGTTCGAACCCTTCGTGGAACGAAGATCTCATCTTTGTAGCATCAGAGTCGTTAGAAGGAACGGTCTCCATACAACTAATCGATAAAACCGATCAACCTCACGGAGAATGCATAGGGACAATAGAAAAGAAGCTCTCAGAGATGACTGCGGTTAAAGTTCCAGGAGCCGCACCAGCTCTCTTCTACGACATTAAACCGGGCGGTAAGATCGAACCGGAAGGCGATACGAGGCGGTTCGCCAGCAGACTCAAGATGAAGCTAGCCACTGATCAGTCCTACCACGTCTTTGATGAGTGTTCACAATACTGTAGCGATTACAGAGCTTTCGCAAAAGGGTTATGGCCCGGTACGTTAGGGAAGCTAGAGGTTGGGATTCTAGGTGCAACCAAGTTAACCTCAAAGAAAAACACGTTAACGCAAAGGAACGCTTATGTTGTAGCCAAGTATGGGAACAAATGGGCGAGGACTCGAACCGTGGTCAATAACGAATCGCCCAAGTGGAACGAGCAGTATTCTTGGGACATATACGAGAAGTGTACTGTCTTAACGCTTGGAGTCTACGACAACCTTCAGATCTTTAGTAACTATATCGCCGACGATGATCCTATCGGGAAAGTGAGGATCCCATTGAGTTTACTTCAATGGAACAGGATCTACACTGGTTCTTATCCGATCTTGGTCTTAGGTAAAGAAGGTTTAAAGAAAACAGGTGAGCATGGCCGGTGAAAATAGAATTTATTTTCTTTCTTATTAAAGTTTTTATTAAATGGTTATAGCCCTAAAATCTCAGGTTCGACCATGCAGGTGAAATACAGCTCGTTGTTCGTTGTGCATGTCCACCGCCAACGTTACTACTCTTTCCACCATCGTACGCATTTGCTATGGCTCCTTTCCGTTGGATGTTACCGAAGTCTCATTACAAGTCTCCACTAGGGTTGCCTCAGTTGGAGAAACTGCGAGAGTTAGCTGTTGCGGTGAACTGTGCGAACCTGGCGAGAACAGAGCCGCCATTGAGACGTGAAGTGGTTAAGGATATGTTGAAGCCCAAGAGTAAGGACTTCAGTATGAGAAAAACCAAAGCTAATCTCGAAAGGCTTGTTAACTTCGTGACGTGGCTGTCAAGCAAGTACGGTCGGTTAGATGCACAGATCAGATCCACGACAGATAATACTCCTAAATGGATTGCGGTTGCTGTCTGTTTTTGTGTTCTTTGGGTGCTTCCACTTATGTTGTGGCTTTTGGTCTCGTTATATCCTTATTGCCTTGTGTCATACAGTGTTTACGAGGAGTGCAAGATCTTGTTCCAAGAATGTAAGAAGAAGAGGAATGGTATTGGTCCTCCTCCTCCTTTGGTTCTCTTAGACTTGAAGCTCTCTAAGCTCGAGAAACTCGACGTGCCCGAGCTTGACGAGATAGCCGAAGAGTTCGACTCGTCGTCGGATATCGACACGAAAATTCTTACGATGAGGTACGATAGATTGAAAGCTCAGGGAGCGAACGTGATGGTGGTTTTGGGAGATGCTGCATCGCAAGCAGAGAGGCTTTACGCGCTTTTGATGTTATGTAAGAAGAGTCTACTCTTTAAGATAAGCGTAGGGGTCATGGTTTACGTGGTCTTGCTCGTCTATTACTATTTTTCGTTGGAGTTTTTGGTTAAGGCTTGCATTAGTGTGTTTGTTTTTAAATGGGTTAACTTCACGTTTGCTCGGTTGGATTTGCCTTCTGCCTCCAAGAACTTCTTCAGAAGATTGCCTAACAAGGAATACCTCATGATGTGACTTCTCTTAACGATTTTGTTTTTCTGTTTTTGCTTTTGCTTTTGTATCGACGGTTTCTAGGCCGGTGGATTTTTTTCTTATTTATGTATTGGGCATTGGTGTTTGAAGCTTTATTAGTAATAACTAATTTATATGATTCAGACTTTTTCTAAATATATACAGTATATCAAAAACAGATTTATATAGGAGAAAAAAGTCATGTTAATATAAGAGCACATTAACCCTAAAACTCTCATTTGGGTTCTTATTATTTTATTTTTCATATTTATAAAAAAAAAATTAAAAACGAACCAATCGCGGATCAACACATGTTAGTGGAGCTCGCGAACAGTGAAAGAACCAAGACAAAACCGACTCTTGATTAGAAGTTTAAAAAATGTTTTTTATGGTGTTAGTGGACCATGTTTATCCACGGTCTCTTAGGCGGGGTTCTTAACTTATAATTTCCCGTTTTTTTTTTTTTTTTTTTTTTTAAAAAATTTCGTTAAGAGACGTCTCTTAGGTCTCTTATTTAAGAGACGGTTCTTAAGTTTTCTTAGTTAAAGTTAAGATACGTCTTTTAGAAAAGCTAAGAACTCCATGTTAAGAGACCTGCAATAAACAAGCATGATTATCCAAGAACTCCTAGTGGGGTTCCTATTTTTTTTCTTTTTTTTTCTTTTTTTCTTTTTCTTTTTCTTTTTCTTTTTTTTATAAAAAATTTAAAAAAAATTAAAAAAACGAACCAATTACGGATCACCACGTGGCAGTGGAGCCCGCAAACAATGTAAGAAACTCTCCAAAAACGGTTCTTATTTAAGAATTTTAAGAAGCGGTTCTTATTTAAGAATTTTAAGAAACGGTTCTTGCACTGTTCATGGACTCCACATGTCAGTGGGGCCCGCGAACAGTGCAAGAGCCCCTATTAAGAGCTCATATTAATCATGCTCTAAGACATCAAGCCATATGGCAACTCTCTCAATCTATAGAATAAATTTGTTACTGTTTAGATGTTTGACTTTGAAGTGTGACTTCATTTTCTGATCATATCCTCTGGATTTTGACTATGTAATTGCTGAGAGTTTTTGAGTGGTCTGCTGAAAGTTCCAAGGGAAGGAACCATATAATGGATGCTGCAATCATAAAATATAACATGGTTTATCTTTATTTATAGATATACAACTTGTTCGTTTCCCTGTTTGTGACTTCAGTACTAGCTGTGATGGTAGAAGGCGTTCATTAACTCAAAAGTATGTTAGGAATTGATGTTATTGTATCAGTCTCTGCAGTAACTAAATTACAGATCAAAGAGTTTTGTGTGTAGGAACAATGCAAACACTGGGTGCCATATGTGGTGGTCAAACACTTTAAATCATCTTACAACCATTCTCCTTTACATCATATACCTTTCACAATGAAACCCTTTTGTAGTTATACTTCCACCTCAGGTATTACAGCAGAGCCAAAACTCATGGCTTTAACCTGAAGTATGACTGACGATGTTAGCCCATAAACTAAAGCAAAAAAGTTGCAAGGCAAATTAATACACCCATGTTGGGCTTTAGGAAGTTCTCTAAATAAGCCCAATAAACTCAACCTTCAAAGAAAAAAATGCACCAGCCGGGAATCGAACCCGGGTCTGTACCGTGGCAGGGTACTATTCTACCACTAGACCACTGGTGCTTCACGTTTCCTAAGGGATAATCGAGCCTTTGGTAAATGGGTCTGTCAAAAACATCAGCACTCTCTCACCATCGTAGGCGTCGACTCCTACGTCGGCAAGGTCTTCACTGATTCCTCTCCTTCCGGTTAGCCCCTTCTTCCTCTCGTTATTTCAATATGAAATCTTTAGACTCATTCTAGATTCAGACAGACTTGTGTCGTGTAATGAGTTCGTAGATATGTTCTTGTCCTAATGACATGTGTGTTATAAAACAAAAGAATATAATTGTTACATACAATACAGCAGCAATGCAAGGAATTGCCTAGGATTAGTGAAGTTACCAATGTTCTAAAGTTCGGGATAGGCATCAGTAGTTGGCTAACTGGACCTAAGCTAAATGATTTGTTCAGAAGGATTTTTTTTTTGAAATATCGGTCTAGGCACCTATCTAATCAATAATCCTATATCTAGCGCGTAACTATAGCTCCTAGCGATATCTTGAGCATTGGAAGTTATTGAGAGTTCCAGAATCAGACAGACTTGCCTGTAATGAATTTGTTAGATATATGCATTCTTGTCCTAATAAAAACGAATGTAATTGTTAGATCCAGCAGCAATGCAAGGCTCCAGTGTTCTTGGCTCAACACGCATGGACAACTCTTTTACCTCCACAGAAGCCTCAACCTCCTCATGCCATTCCTCCACGACCTCGTGGCCCTTCTTCTCACTCTGGGAAGGCATCTTTTACTGTTGTGTATAAGTCTGAAGTCAAATAATTCTTGTGGCTTAACTCGTGCATTTGATATTGCCAGAACTCAGACACAGGTAACGTTTTATCTCTTCGCTGAAGATATTATATTCGTCTTATCCAGGGCAAGCCCATTGAAACATTTGTCTTAGGCCCCTTTTTTAATAGGCCCTTTACGTTGGTTTGGTTCTCAGGTTGAACAGCCATTGTGTCTTGAATGCATGAGGGTGTTGTCTGATCTTTATCATATAAAATCTTCTTGAGAAACATAGCTTCTGTTGTTAATTGGTTACAATCTTTTGTTTTGCACAATCGAAAATGACAAGGTGGAGACATATTCTATAACGCAGAGCTTCAACAAGCCAGAGAATTGGGCCAAAGCACTAAAGTATATTCTCTGCAATCTGATGTAGCAGCAGCTAATTCCTTGTACGCCAAGCGAGGTCCTGGTTCTAATAACCCGTCAGCTAAAAACTTGAGAAACTCGTGAGGAGATGTGAAGCATTTAGTGCTATAACATCGAATAATAAGAAACACTGATACTTATAACTTATTGTACAGCCTCTTTTATAATAGATCCTTAGGATCTTAACCTCTCTATACTTTGATTTATATAAAAATAGTCTAAGAAAACAATGCTTGATGTTTCTCTGAAGAAGATTATTATAGATGGCCGTTTCCGTTTCAGTTCAAAGCTTATCTTCGTCTGAATTAGAACAAGGAGGTCCAGGCACGGAATCCACAAAAAACTCCTCTGTTTCAAGCAAAGCAAAACAAGAAATAAAGAAAAAATTAGATGAATAAGTACAATAAAATAGATGATGAATGATAGAAACATATAATAAACCAAACAAGAACCGAATCTAGTTCAGTTTCACTCTGTTTTGAGTTTCTACTGAAATGTTCAAGACTAGTAGTGGTTAATGATTTTGTTGAGATTATTTGTTTACCTATGTCCTCTTGGTCAGGAGAATCTAGCAAAATCTCTGTATCAGATGGAAGAAAAGGAGAGCCTGGATAGTTTCCTAAGCCTCCTAACTCTGCAACATACACATCTTTATCCAATAACCAGCTCTTGTTACATAAACATAACACCAAATCAGTGTAACTCACCTCCCAAGTTTGACAGATCTGCTGTGAGATCAGAAAGGCTGAAGTTCCAGGGAATCTGATCAAATGACCTGAGTGAATCTCTGGCATTCCCAGCTCCTCCTTCTCCTCCAACATCAGAAGTGAACTCGGAATCAAGCACTGAAGCATCCATTACCATATCCGAAGCTGGACTTGATGCCATCTCAGACATCCCACCATTACCATTGCTTGGTGGGATCACTTGAGGAGTTGCATCACCCACGGTTGTATCAATCACCATACTAAAAATAACAGAGATATTTTTAAAAAAAAAGTTAAGACATCAACTAGATAAACGATTAGAGATTTTTGGTTGTTACTCATTCTTTGAGTTCATTGACAAGGGATGGAAATTAGCAGGTGCAGGGACTCCGTTAACAACATGGCAGCTTGACATTCCCATTGCATCAATATGAGGATGGCCTTGAACATGCATTTGAGGATGTTGTAGCACTGGATATCCCATTGGCATGTTAACTACTGTACTGCGAAACAAGTGCTAAGTAATAGTGAAAACCAAAAACTTTTAATTGTAACTGTTTACAGTAACAAAGGGTTTTAGACCTTATTACCAGGTGCCATGGGATGCATTCCGTTTGGCATTGGTGCCAGAGGAATCTTAGGAGGTACAGGAGGATACTTCATGAGATGGTACTGGTGCTCAAGCAAATGATTGAACAAAATTATTTGCTTCTTCAGTTTCAACCTGATGTAATAAGCCCTGAAGAAGTCTGCATTTTCTTCTTCCAGTTTCTGCCAAACTTATTTCACCCAAAAAAAAAAAGAAGATCAAGAATGGACTTTCTCATTGTTGCTAATGCTATAGACTAATGCATACATGAAATGAAGAGACTTCAAATGCTCACCCAAGCTTGTAAATCCAGGGTCTATCCTTGCCCGAGCCAGGAGGGTCTTCACAACCTCATCTCTGTTCATATACAGCTGAAGACATCTTTCTATCAAATTCTGGACCTGCATCAATCATATACAAGGGGATGACAGATATACATAGACATAAGCCTACATTTATTTTAGTTGAAATAACAAGGAGGAGATCAAATATTGTTCTTACAAGTTCAATATCTTGTCTTGAGACTTTTCTACTATCATTGGTTGAAGCAGATACAGAAACAGAATCTTGAATAGGAGCAGCATCTATTGATTGGTTAATTTTCTGTTCACCTTGGGACT
This sequence comes from Moricandia moricandioides, assembly GCA_905132885.1. Classification (NCBI taxonomy): domain Eukaryota; kingdom Viridiplantae; phylum Streptophyta; class Magnoliopsida; order Brassicales; family Brassicaceae; genus Moricandia; species Moricandia moricandioides. The sequence goes on from CAJHQQ010000544.1 coordinate 14,180, forward strand.
CATGTGAAGCTTGTAGTTCCTGTAATTTTTCTCTTGGATAATATTTAAATGAACTGGTAATCAAAAATCTACAAATACTGAGACAGCTGCTTAGTTAGACGACCAATTTCATATATGAATCTACTCTAAATCCATCAATCAATTCCTCACATGAGTAAGAAGAAGGTAGAAGAGTCTATTATTGAAGAAGCTGTTACCTGTCCGTTATTCATTACTGATAAATATAAAGTGCATGGATGATCCTTCAATCAGAACTCTTCACTTAAGCAGCATTTACACCTTGATCAGTTCTTTTTAAAATTATAAAAAAAATCAAAGAATAGCAAGAAGAAGAAGAAAAGAATTAGATATAGGCCATAGTTGTTTTACACACTAATACCTAACAGTCAAGGCCATAGTTGTTCTACACACTAATACCTAACAGTCAAGGCAATACAATATAGCATCATGCTAAACTAAAAAAAGGGAGGGTATAAAGTATTTTCCACAGTGAAGTACTGTTAATTGTCAAACAAAAGCATGGAAAGTGAGTCCATCAAGCATTTGTTTAATAGGGTTCCAGATCCCCAGAATATCTCTAAATATACTAAAGAAAAAACTATTATCATAAAAGTTCGCCCATGTAACATTGTTTCACATTCACATCATCAACAACACCAGCACAAGTTAATGAATTCACCACCTTAGAAAACCACTATGAGAAATCTATTCAGATGAAATTTGGGATGAAGTCATATTTAGTTATGGAATTCAGATACTTTAATTTAATTTACACAACAAAAAGAAAAAAAGGAAATTTTGAATCCAAATTTTGCTGGAGATTGTGAATAGAAACAAAAACTTTTAAAAATAGATTAAGAACACAATAATTAATAACAGTCCCACATGAACAGAAGCTCTCTAATAAAAAAGCAGAAAGACTTGGAAGATCCCAGCAGCGAATCTCACCTTGACGTGGAACTCTAAAATCTTACTCTCGAAAACAAAGTTTAGTTAAATCGACGAATTGATTTATATCAAAATATGAAATAAGTCTATCAACACATCATAGGATAACTCAAATTGGCAACCATAATTTGTGACCTAGTCATCACTAGAACGAGACAGAGAGCCAAAAAAAAAACAAAAACTTTCTGTAATTTTTTTTGTAGAACTTAAATGCAGCAAGTCAGTAGTATATGACTAAAAGAGACTGAAATTTTGACAATGAAAGGAAAGTTCGGTTTATCTTTAAAATTAACCGATATAAAACCGAACCAACAAAAAGTGAATGGAAGTAAACCAGTGTGTATCTATTCTACCAAGTTTTTTGTTTCATGCATTAACAAAATTTATAACTAAAATTTAAAAATAATAACCAAATTAGTGTCTTTTTATTTTTGAAATGTTATCTTCAAATCTATTAATCATTCAATCTATAAAAAATAAAAAATCAGTTAAGTGAAATTTATATTTTTATATACAAGAAACTTGAGAAATAAAAGTTTTATTTTTTTTATTTGAAAATGTAAATATCCGAAAACTCGATCCAAAATAACCGAACCCGAACCCGACCCGAAGTACAAAAATACCCGAACGGGTTCTATACCTCTATACCGAAATACCCGAAAATCCGAAGTACCCGATCCGAACCCGAACGGATATCCGAACGCCCACCCCTAATGGCATCGCCTGCTCTGTCTGTAACTCTTCTCCCAGAATAGCATTGTTTTTTTTTTTGGGTTTAGGACCACTTAAAAAAAAAGAATCTCACACTAGGCACCAAACAAGATCTCCTGATTGTGAGTTAATCAATTTTTTTTTCTTATGTATCTATCTATCTTATTAAAGTAGTATCTTATTAAAGTAGAAGTATTTTAGGATTTTGTTTGGAAACATGGATAATAAGGATTATTTGGATACATGAATAGCAGTATTAAAAATACTTCCTTTTATTTACAAATTTACACTTTGCATTTACAATAAATTAAGTACTTCATTTTTATATTTTTTATTTACAGATTCTGGTATTGCATTTAAAATCAATTTAAATTAAATAATTACAATTCCAAAGTTTATCTAACCAAATCGATATTTATATATTGACAATAAAAATTTTAGTATGTTGTTTCATTTCAAAATAAAATTAAAAAAAACAACAAGTTAATATATGAATAATACAATTACATCAAATTGCATCAAGTTATACGTTTTGAATATAATATTATGTATAAGTAAAAAAAATATAATCAACATCTATATTATAATATAATATTCTATTCTATATGTAAATAACAAAACATTAAAAATATACAAAAGATTTTTTAATAAAAGCAGCAATTTATAAGTTTATGTTAAACACAAGTTAAATCAAACACCCGCACATGAGCGCGGATCAAATTCTAGTTTTGATTATATGAAAAGATATTTAAGTTTTTATCTTTGCAATTATAACTAACTGCAAACGAAAGGGTGACTCAAATCTATTCGACACCAAACCAATATATATATATATAGAGAAAGATAGATAGTCAAGTTGTTGATTGTTGTGTTACGACAAGGCATGGGCTCTTTGTAACTCTTTTGGAATCGCATTATTTTGATCAGGACCACCTCTCTCTCCAAATATTATACCATTATAAAAAAAAATAATCAAATATTCAAGTTTCAAAAGAAGTCTCAAATATTCAAAATATTCTACTTCTCATAACGAGTGGTCTCACTTCGGACGTTCTTGTAAGATATATAAATAGTGAGAAATTGTATTCACTAGGCCCTAAACAATATTTGTGAACAAAAAAAAAGGCCCTAAACAATATCTCACTACTCAATGCTGACTGCCCTTCACTCTAAGCCCATAAATGCCCCAATACCCAAAGCAAAACAGCACTAATCAGGCCAGGCCTGACTAAGACTTAAGTTACACAGTTTCAGCCATGATAGTGGATAATAATAATCAAATAAGTATAGCTAAAAATGTACGTTGAATTTTTTTTAATTAAGAAACATGATTAACGATAAGCCCTGAATTCTAATAGTTCATCTATGTGGGCACAAAGGCTACATTTTCTATGGAGTGAATAGAAAGTTACCTAACCGTAATTCACCCGAGGAAGTGTCGTCCGTGTTTTTAACCAGCCAGCTTTTGGATCGATGCGTTGCGTTTTTTTTTAAAACCAGCTTCGATGGTTTCTTACCGATTCATCTTGACTTTTGGTTTCTTTCTTTGTTGCTTGAAACACAAGATTCCTGATTGGTCTTCAGGTTTATCAACTCCTGTCTTGACTCTTCTTTTTTGCCTTCTTTTGATTTGATTTCCAGAGATCCCCAGTGATGTGTTCACACTGTTTCTTCCAAGTTCTTGAATTATTCCAGCCAAACGTCTAGCAGCCTCATTGATGTTACTTTCCCCTGTTTAGTGAGAAAAATCTGATCAAGAACACTGTTTCCCTCTGAAACCTAACATTTGTAATTGGAAGTTACCTAGAGAAGTGAGGCGAGGAAGGATCATCAGGTGAAGACATATGAGCACCACGATACCTTGGCTGATCTTCAAATTCCCCACCACCAGCTGAATTGTTTCGGTCATTAAGATGTGGCGCTTCATCCACAGAGTTACGATCGTATGGATAAAACATCATGGCAGATGGAGGGTTGTGTTGATAAACTATTTTCAGCATATGCAAAATGATAAACAAGAACGAATTTTTCAATTTCTTAAACCTAAATATTATGCTAATGCAAAAGTTCAATTTTATCATCAATAACAAAGATAAATAAATATTATGAAAAATGAAATAATACACACATAAAAAAAAAGCAAAATTAAATAATCAATCAGTAGTTATTACTGTCTAACTTCTTCCGTGTGACAGCTCCTCTCACCTAGAAACACTTCGTATTATTATTGCTCAATGTTGTAGTAAATCTTTGTGTTCATATTCATTTAAAACTTGGTCAGAGCCTTCAATGACGGGTCCTCATTTGCTTAATAAATACTTCCTCCTATACAAAAAGATTATTGTTTTTTAAAAAAAATTATTTAAAAAAATACATTTTTATATTTTCAATGCGTTAATTAATGATAAATTATAAATTTTAAAATATTTATTAAAATTTTATTGGTTAAAATTTATGAGGAATAATTAACTATGAAAAATTATGCATTGATATTATATATTTTTTTAATTAGTGTAAAAATTTTAAAACATACATCAATTTGAAACCGAAAAGTAATAGAATCCATTGAGCAAGCTTTTTTTTGGACATAAAAAAAAAGACTGGAGATATTATATGTTCTTAGATTTCAACAAGAGATCAGGTAATAAGAACTAGTTTTGGAGAAAAAAATAACCAAATAAATAATTACTAGTGTCTTGACAAATTCCACAACTTCTTTTCTTTTTGACAAATTTGTAGTCGCCTTGCTCCTACCACCTCCTTCACGTAACTCTCTTTGGAGTTCTCATCCCAAACCCACGCTTCAACTTCTCAATCCTAAGACCATCCCCAAAAATAAACAAAACATATGTCATATAAAACTTTCTTGTCAAGAGGAAAGAGCAAGCAAAAAAAAAGCTTACGTGGGGGCAAGTTTTCCAAGGCAATCAAGCTCTTCACCAGTGTCTTCATCTATGACTCTACCAGTAATGTCGACAATGTATGATCTATCTCTGTCTGTTGGTAGACCTCTACCCGCAAGCAACTCCAAATCTTTACGGTGAAGCTCTCTTCCGTTTACAAACACTCCTGTTGTTCCACCTGCACAGTTCTCTGGTATTGGGAAGTTTAGCTCTTCTATGAATGGCTGCACCACCACCAACAACAACAAAGCTTTAGATACAACATATTCACAAGAAGCAGTAATAAAAAATGTGTGTTACTTACCGGTATGATTCCAAGACCTGGACCTCCCATTACTCCCCAGAATCCAGCTCTATAATCATACCTACAATACACATTAACAACAGTCATACAAAAGAGTCACAATGTTATAACATGATCATATAAAAGGGTCACAATGTTATAACATGATCATATAAAAGGGTCACAATGTTATAACATGATCATATAAAAGAGTCACAATGTTATAACATGATCATATAAGAGAGTCACAATGTTATACCAGTAGTTTCCTGGCTGAATGGCTCCGGCTTGCTTCTCTGCTTTTCTCAGCATGCGTTCTGTTAACGTATGTCCATTTATAGAAACACTGCTTCTGTTCCCTTCATCGTTCTGAATAGACTTTGTCAGATCCTTGAAGCTTTTCTTCACAATGCTAGCGAACCCGTTCTTCTTTGATCTTTGATGTTGATCTTTAGATACTCCACTGTTGTGATGAGAGTAGTCATTGAAAGAAACCTCCATCTCACTTGCAAGTGAGACCTCCTTCATGGAGTTCTGTCTCATTGTCTTACTCAGTGTCACCCTGTCTTGTTCTGAACTAAAGCTACGGCTGCCTGCTCCAGCTCTCTCGTGGTTGATTGAAGAGTAGTTAACAAAGTTCTCCTGAAGAGGCGAGTCAAGTGGTTTAGCTGTTAGACTGTCTGAGCTTAGCTCGTCCTCTGAGTGGCTAGCGGAGTGAGAATGAACGATATGCATATCTTGAGCAGTAGGCAAGTCTCTTGGTTCATCATCTAACGAATGGAACACGTAACCAAGAAGATCATAGTCATCAGAAGTGTAGTCAGCAGCTACACGAGCCTCTCCTCCTTGTCTCGTTGAAGCTGTGTTGTTTGTAGAGAGAACGAACTTGTTATTCACAACAGACAAATCTATCAAACAAGAGCATGCACCACATCGCATCTTCAACTCTTTCTTCCCTCCAGGTTCCGGTTTCTTTGGCAGCTGGAGAAGCTCAAAGCAGTTCTGACATGTAATGAAAGGAGCACCACCTGCCAAAGGGCGGATATGACGAGATCCACCTGATAATACAACTTTAGGTGGACGAATCCGTGAAAGAGAGTCCATCTGAGCGTTACTAGGCCATCTTCCATGAGGAGGGTGATGCAGACCACGAGGAGGAGCGTAGGTTCTAGGGTTATGCGGTGGAGCAAAACCCATAACACTCTCAGGAGGATAAAAGCCGGCGTTGTAAGGTGCATCAGGGATCACTGAACCTCTCCAACAGTGGTAACAAGTGCAAGATGAGTGATGAAATGGCACGTTTTGCTGCGGGTATGCATCAAAGAGATCATTGTTATTACCAAGATACTGTCCAGAGAAGTATGGATGAGATGGTTGCAGCAAAGGAGGTCCTCTTCCATAAGAAGGATGCATCGGACCATGGTGCATAGAGACATCACTGTTGTTGTAAGGAAACTGCGGTTCAGGATGGTAATAAGAAGGACCTGTTCCGGAACTGTAAAACCGCACTGGAGGAGCCTTGTTATTCAACCCAGTGGAGGAAGAAGAAGAAACAGGAACCTGTTCTTTAGGCTTGTTGTCACCAGCCACATTGCAAGACTGAACAAGCTGTTCTTTGAGCTTATCCAACTGTCTAAGAAGTCCAGCTCGGTCTTGCTCAATAGCTTCACGGCTCTGCTCTTTCAGATGTTGCTGAAACTCATGGAGTGAATCTGGCAAGTAGTTAGCACCAGAAGAAGTGCCTTCATCACAAGGAGGATACATTGAAGTAGACAATCTGTTGTTGATGACACTATCAGAGTCACATCTCTTGGTCGTTCTTTTCCTAAACCGATCCAAACCGGATTCTTGTCTCCCAGATTGAGATTTAGGGTCATCTTTATCCCCTAATGTAGAGCTGTTACCGGCTGCATCAAAAGCTTTGGTTTTTGAACAAGGATCACTCTCAACTGCAACTGGAATGTTTAGCTGATGTCTCACAGAAGGAGAAGTTGGTGTAACATCAGAGTCAGATGACGAGGTTTGACTAGCTTTCTCAGGGGAACTAGTAGAGTTAACTGAAACTGGTTTGGCTCTATCTTCCACGGACTTGTCTGAAACCGAATCTACTTCACGCTCCTTGATTTTGGCTGTTATGTAGTACAAAAGAAACATAAAACTACTTAAAATTTGAATTTTAAAAAGACAGATCAGAAACTGATAAAACTCTTCTGTCTTAAGAACATCTAAAACAAGAACTTAAAAGTCTTAAAAACTAGAAATTTCAGCACACTGATACTACCAAACGCACGCTTAGAACTTACCACGAAGGACGGTGAAGCAGCCACCGCACTGAAAGAAAGGTGAATCTTCAGGCTCTGATAAGAGATTCTCACACTTTGGACAACGAACTAGTCTTAGTTTGGTCGGCTCAGCCATTTTTTCTTTCCAATTAAACTCTGATAAGAGTAATTAAAAGGAAAAGAGTTTTTGAAGAAAGAAATGTAAAAACTGAACCTTTAGCTCAGAGGTTTCTTCTTGATTTGGTTTTTAGCTTCTCGATCTCTTCTTTTGTAGCTTGGGTTTCTCGGAAAACCCAAAACCAGAAGAAGAGAAAAATCACAAAGAGAAAAAGACAGAGGAAAATGCTGTCTGAGAGATAAAAATCATAACTTTGGAGTATTAAAAAAAAGTAAGCAAACTTGTGAATCACTTTTACTCTCTTTGCCTTTTATGGTTACTTGTTCTCTAGTTTGGTCTTTGTTGGGAGAAAGGAAAAAAAAACTCTCTGGGTTTTTGCTATGTTTCTGCAATTCTCGCTCCTTTTCACACGGCAGTAGCAGACAAGAGTATAAAAATATATTCACTTATCACTAAAACGACGGCGTTTAATAGTGAGCGTTTTAACTACTAGTTTTAATTATTCTCCCCTCTGAGCTGTGACGCAACCATGCTCTTAACCAAACGGAGCATCCAACTCTGAGTTCCGTCTAATCTTCTTCTGACCTGTACGTTTTTTTTTACTTTTTACCACTTACTTTCCTCTCTTTTCAAACTTTCTTTCAATAATAATGTTGTAAAAATACAAAATATGTTTTATCTTTTCTCTCAGTGGACATTGTACAACACATAGATAGAGGACATTGTACAACACATAGATAGAGACCAACACCAACACAATCCAGAATTTACCAAACTTTAAAGAAAATAAATAAGTAAGTAATAAGTTTTGCTAGTTCTCAAAAAAAAAAACAAATAAGATTTTGGACAAATAAAAAAACAAATGAGTTTCGCTTTTGCTTTTTATAACAACCATAGAGTATATGTAATAGCTTTTCTTTTTAGCTTCGATGTCAGCGACCACTGAGGTAAAAAAGAAAAGCAGGGTTTTGGCCTTTGTTAAAAGATGTGACAGACTCATTTTTGAAAATATTTATAGCATTTTTATAAATTAGAACAATATGGAAAAAGGATAAAGAAAAATTAGATGGCAAGAAAAGGAAATATTCGTAAATTAAAGGTCAAAAAGAAAGAGGCGTTAATTAAAAAAATGGGCCAATGTGTACATATAGAGTGGGACCTGATATCACACCAAACGAACCACCAATGGTAGGCCCACTTTCCTGATTTCTTTGTGGGAATATTACTCACATTTTTTTTCTTCGGTGTGCTTCTTTTGACTGTTTTTTTTTAGAGAAATACTTGGGTTCACCCCTTAGGTGAACCTATAGGTTCACCAACCAATGAAAATTGGTTATTTTATATGCAGATTTTTTCAGAAAAGGAAAAAGAATATTTAGAATTTATATTTTAAAATAAAAGTATAAAAAATAATAGTAACTGTCAAAAAGGAATTTTTTTTATTAAAACTGTTCATACTAAACCCTAAACCCTAAATACTAAACCCTAAACTATTGGGTAAATCCTAAACCCTTGGGTAAACTCTAAAACTTTAGGTATATCATAAACCCTTCGCTGAACTCTTAACCCTAAACCATAAACACTAAACCCTAAGGTAAACCCTAAACCCTTGGATAAATCTTAAATCCTTGGGTAAACCTTAAACCCTAGGGTAAACTTTAAATCCTTGGAATATCTCTTTATCCAAGGGTTTAGGGTTTACCCAAGGGTTTAGGGTTTAGTGTTTAAGGTTTAAGGTTTAGATTTTAGATTTTAGAGTTTAGTATAAACAGTTTTAATAATTTTTAAAAAAATTACAGCTACTATTGTTTTTTATTTATTTTTAATCTTGTTATTTAGAAAATAAATTTTAAATATTTTGTTTCCTTTTTCGAAAAATTCTGCATATAAAATAACTAATTTTCATTGGTTGGTGAACCTATAGGTTCACCTAGGGGGTGAACCCAAGAATTTCTCTTTTTTTTATGACTTTCACTTTAATGTGATGATGATCTCTATCTTTACTACTAAACCACAGACGAAAAAGTGACCATTATCTTTTATTTATTTTTCATTTCTTACATTTTTACTTTGATTTTAACGAAACTAATTCTATGATAATACGAAATATGCTTATAATTTTTAAAATTTTGCATTGAAAAATATTAAATTATAAAATATGACGTATGGACAATGCCGGCCCTTCAAAACCTAGGACCAGAAGCAAATTAAAAAAAAATTGGCCACTTTCTAGATTTTGAACTCTTTTTGAACCTTAGCTGCTTAAAGAAAATTTGCAACCTAAAAATTTTACTACTAGACCACAAGAGATTTATAAAATTTTGTGGCCGAAATATTATTTATAATTAAGTGGTCGAAAGCCACTGTTTTTTTGGCTTGTCCACATGACCGACTCTGCGTATGGAATGCACAGCTTATACTGATTGGATAAGAGGAATCAAGCTTTTGAAGATGCTCGTTGATATCTATAGCTTTAATGCTTTCTATAAGAATATTGTAACGGCTAAAACTAAAACTATATGCTAAAAGAAAAAGTGATCCTAACGAGAACACACAAAATAGCATTTGACTCTTGTTCGAAATTTGCATTATATTTATATAGATGGGCCATAATAAACTTGAACCAATGAGCCCATTTGCGAGTTTTTCAATACATCAAAATAATCATAAATTACCAAGTTTCCAAGACCAAATCATTGACTAGGTCAATAAATCATGTGTTTGTTAGAGCACCTTCTATTAAGATTATAGCTTTGGAATTTCTGAAAAGAAAAGCGTTAAGCCAAAACAATTACAATTATATATTAATAAATAGAAGAAATACCATAGACTAGTTCTTAAGAAAAAAATGATTAAAATACACTTTATTAAAAAATACATTTATATACCTTGGATTAATTAATTTAGATTTTAAGTTTAGAATCTTAGAATGAAGTTTAGGAAGTGAAATTTAAAATTTTTAAAAATAAAAATTAAAAATTATAAAGTAAAAATCTATTTTGATAATTTTTAGGGTCTTTTTGACAATTTTTTTTTAAAAAAAATCTATTTAAAAGATTTACCCTATTAATGATATATAAGTATTTTAAGAATTTTAGATCTAAAATACTCTCATTGAGGGTGTTCTTAGACTATTGTCAGATAAATCATGAAATAATGCAAAGACAATGTACACACTCTGCTTCACATGTTTTGTCCTTGTTATTCACTTGTGTTTTCTATCAAGTTCACATTTTTTTTTCTGACACTCCCCTTTTGGATTCGAGATCTAAATTTTCTTTATTAATATATATGCTAATAATTCAAATCGTTTCCTTTTAGCTAGATTCCAACAATTAATTTATACGGTTTGCTAAAAAGGTCATCATCATCAGGCAAACAATAACATTACCTTAGAGGAAGGTGATAAATGTGTAGTGACCAGTATTAGAGAAGGTTGTTTTCTTGTCTTAAACTTGTAATCAACACTAATATTATACGATAAACACATCAAATATTATGTTTTATGTTGTCTTTTTTTTTGTTACCTCCTTATAATTATTCTATCATATATTATTGTTGATATGTAATGTTTTTTGCGAACTGTAAACGCTAGTAACACTTATCTTTTTGCGTTTTGCATATTACAAAAATGGCAAAGAAAATTGCGAAATTATTCATTTTTTTTTTAGTTACCGTTGGTGTTTTTAAGTGCTTCTAAGCGTTACATCTCATCTGTTGCGACGTAAACGTGGATTGCATGTTAATCCAAAACTTCACACGTTACATGCCTACATGCCTCTAACGTTCAATATATGATGATGATAATGTCAAATATTAAAAAATGCAATAAATCTGCATTTAATCAATGGAGAAACAAAGTTCAAATCACATCCTCATTACACCTTTTTCGATAAAACTTTCAAAGTAACAAACAATATTTTATCTTTTTTTACGAACAAGAGTGAAAATCACATATTCTTAGAACCAGACCTTGTTGTAGGAGGAATCCTTAACCTAGAGAGAACTCGATGAAACACCTTCTTGGTCTTCTTCTTCTTGTGTTCCTCCTCCATGACATCTACGTCTTTCTTGTTCTTCCACCACTTAGTAAAAAAGACACGACACAATAATTTACCAGTCGTTGAATCAGATGAACAGCACAGATCCACGACGGTGCTGGCTGCACGATTCGCCTTATCTCCCAAATCTGACGACGTACGAGAAGAACAAACTTTTCTAGCGCCGGAGAGAGAGGGGAGATACATGAAGTGGCGTTCGATGATGTGAGTGAGAGAGATTAGCTCGTAGGTGTCATAGAGTGGACTTCCACAATCCCATAGTATACGATCATTGTTATGATCATCAACCATCTTCTTACTCTTCTCTATGATGTTCTTCATGAATGGTGTGTTTCTCGATGTAGGTTCCTGACAATGCGAGTGTGTCTTTTATTTAGAGTGTTATAAGTTTTTTTTTTTTGTTTTCTTCCTTTAGTTTATGTTTTTGGTCGTAATCTTTATTATAACATCCAAGCTGGCGATATTTGTTTCTGTCTTTGACGATTAATTACTCTTTTAACAGTTATTTTTTCTTGATATTAGCTAAAAAGGAGTAATAATAATGTATTATATAGAAATTAAAATTACAAACTTGATAGATTAAAATATCTGAACGTTTTTTTCAAGAGTTAAACAAGCTGATGAATTAGTTTTGTTTTTACGTTTAAGTAACTAGTAAAATTAAGAGAGAAAAACACATGAAAGCGTCCAATTACTAGTTAATTTCATTTTATTATGTTAGTTCATCTCCAATGAGGATTTTCTAATTTTAAGTTTTCCGTATAATTAATAATCTCACAACTAAATATTAGCATAAATATACATATAAATATATTTTGAGAATCCAAAATTAGAAATAGTTTATTGGAATTGCTCTAATGAATTATTTGAGTTTAGTGAGTTCAAGAAGAGAGCATGTTCCTACTGGGCCTACAGAAGAGAGGTCCAAGCTTATCGATTTGGTTCGTTATAGAAAACACTTTATTTTGTTGGGTCCGTTAACCTTAATTGAATCAACCCTCACTACTTGAGAGCATAAAGAAAGAAGTACATTTTTTTGGTAAGGTCGATTAACTTTGACTTTGAGATCGGACCAGCAGTTTTATTTCAAAAACACCACTAGATAAGATTAAATAATAATGTAAATGATAATTATATAAAATAGTAAACAGGATAAGATAAGAACCAAGTAACGGAGTCTCGCGCCGTTAACTTATACCGACGAGATTATTCACAACTATATTTCCGGTTTGATGATGGTCCCCGTCAAGACTTTACTAAAAATCACTGTGAACCACTCGATCAACACAAGATCTAGCGGCTCACATTAAACTCAAGAACAAAGACCTATCCGGTTTAACCGCTCTGGTGGACGGCTCGCCACGTGTCAAAACCGGAAAGAGCGAGTATAAATACAGTTGAACGGCGTATGCCGTTTTGTTTGCAGAGTTGAAACACCTCAGTTTCAGTTGCGAAGAGAGCCGTCACAGACACAACAACCTTAAAACTCATCGAAGGAGGAACAAATCTGATCTTAGATTGGTTTTTTCAATTCGATAAGTTAGGGTTTAGGCTTGAGAAGATAACTTAGCTTTGTTCTCCTTTATTTTAATGGCATCGGAGGATGTGAAGAGCAGTGAAGGGGTTAAACCTCCGAGCAATGCTGTAATCGGGATCTGCAAGTCATTGATCGCCGGTGGTGTCGCCGGCGGAGTGTAAGCTCCTCTTTCAAATTCTCTTTCTTTTGATCGTTTTTTTGTGATTCGAAATCTGGTTTTGGTCGGATCTCAGGTCGAGAACAGCTGTTGCTCCGTTGGAGAGACTGAAGATTTTACTACAGGTGGTGTTCTTGTTGTACTTAATCATATGAGTATGGAATGTTGCTTTAATTGGTTGTTGTTGCTATTAAGGTTCAAAATCCACACAGTATAAAGTATAATGGGACGGTTCAAGGATTGAAGTATATATGGAGGACTGAAGGTTTCCGTGGATTGTTTAAAGGCAATGGTGCTAACTGTGCTCGTATTGTTCCTAACTCTGCCGTCAAGTTCTTCAGCTACGAGCAGGCTTCAAAGTATGATCATCATGTTTCTCTGCTTTGATTTTGATTCATACTCTTATGACCTTGTTTTAATGACAGGGGGATACTCTATCTCTACCGGCAGCAAACAGACAACGGTAAGTCAAATTCTTATGATGATTACTAGACCAGACAATAGTAATGTATAGCAACCAATGAGAGAGGTGTTGCTAACTTTGTTTACGTTTGTTGAGCTAGTGATATGCTATAGTTGCTTATATAGATCGTCTTTGGGCTTTGATTCATGTTCAGTGTATATTGTTAACTGTTACTTTATGTGGCGCTTCGTTTTGGACAGATGAGGCTCAGCTCACACCTCTTTTACGGCTTGGAGCTGGAGCTTGTGCTGGAATAATTGCCATGTCAGCCACTTACCCTATGGACATGGTGCGTGGTAGGCTCACCGTCCAGGTAAAGCATCTCTGTATCTCATGAGCATGAGTAACAACACTACTTGACAGAGATAATAGGTTCTGCGGCTTCTTGTCGGGTCATTTGTTTGGTCTCTCTGAAAGCACTTCTTCTTTTTAACAAGTCGTATCTGTTCAGACAGACAAATCTCCTTATCAATACAGAGGAATGGTCCATGCACTATCGACAGTGCTGCGTCAGGAAGGACCAAGAGCGTTGTACAGAGGATGGCTTCCATCTGTTATAGGAGTTGTAAGGCTCATCTTCTTTAAAATGTAACCGCAACATGTAGAAAATATATTACATGATACCTAAAAGACTTTATGCTTTTCTAATATCAGGTTCCATACGTTGGCCTTAACTTTGCAGTCTACGAGTCACTAAAAGACTGGTTAGTCAAATCAAAACCTTTTGGGATAATCGACAACAACAACACGGAACTGACAGTAACAACAAGGCTTGCATGTGGAGCCATTGCTGGAACAATGGGCCAAACTGTTGCATACCCTCTTGACGTTGTTCGTAGAAGAATGCAGATGGTTGGTTGGAAAGACGCTTCATCGGTAATAACAGGTGATGGTAGAGGCAAAGCTCCAATAGAGTATTCTGGAATGATTGATGCGTTTAGGAAAACGATTCGACATGAAGGCCTTGGTGCATTGTACAAGGGTTTGGTCCCTAACTCTGTAAAGGTTTGTCTCTCAAAATCATCCTCTTCTGTTTTTTTTTTAGCAGAGGTGAATCAGACATGTTCTTTGTGTGTTTGTGTTTCAGGTAGTGCCATCGATAGCGATTGCGTTTGTGACGTATGAGAAGGTTAAGGACATACTAGGAGTTGAGTTCAGGATATCAGATTGAAGAAGAAGAAGAAGAAAGTTCACGTGATTGTATTAATCTTAGATTTAATAAGCTTTCTGATTTATGTATTGCACACCAATAAGTACTACACTAATAATCAAAAGACTAAGGAGCAAATAGAATCTCATTTAATACTTAGAGTGAGCAAGGCATAATGGGCCGGAGAAAATACACAAAGCGGGCCGATAATAAGCCCAATGTGACTTGGGAACAAATCAATCAGAACAGGCAATGCCGACAGAACTCTCACTCTCTTCACACGAGCCTTCTTACCGAACCACCAGACTCAGTCTCTGCCCTCACAAATTTGTTTTCTTTTTAATTAATTATCTCTCCCATTTTTTTTTTTTTTTGTTTTAAAAAGGTCATCCGCGCCATCATTTCATTTTCTCAATCATCGATCTCCTTCACAGTCTCTCGAAACCCTAGTTTTCTTCTACAGCATAGAGAAAGAGTGAGAGAGGAAGAAGAAGATGCCGAGAGAGATAATAACGCTGCAAGTGGGACAATGCGGGAACCAGATCGGGATGGAGTTCTGGAAACAGCTTTGCCTCGAGCACGGCATCAGCAAAGACGGTATCCTCGAAGACTTCGCTACTCAGGTCCCTTAACTCCTCTAGCTACTGTCTGATTTGTATCAAATGATTCGACGTCGTTTTGGGATTTCTACTGATTGATTAAGCTAATTGAATACTTTCGTTTCTGCTTGTGGATTTGATGATTATCTCTGTTAGGGAGGTGATAGAAAAGATGTGTTTTTTTACCAAGCGGATGATCAACACTATATCCCACGAGCTCTGCTCATTGATTTGGAGCCTAGAGTTATCAATGGGATTCAGAACGGTGACTACCGTAATCTCTACAACCATGAGAACATCTTCGTTGCAGACCATGGTGGTGGTGCTGGTAATAACTGGGCCAGTGGTTATCACCAGGTTTGTTGAAAAAAAAAATTAGACTTGTTTGTGTTTTCACAAGGCTCGATATGGTTACATGATACTTGTCTTGTCTCCACTTGCTAAATTTGGCTTAGGGGAAAGGTGTTGAAGAGGAAATAATGGACATGATTGATCGAGAAGCTGATGGAAGTGATAGCCTTGAGGGTTTTGTTCTTTGCCACTCCATTGCTGGTGGCACTGGCTCAGGTTTTCATTCTTTCTTCTTTTTGTTGGCAATCTCCATCTTGTTTTTAGATTAAAATATGAGTCTTTCCTCAGTAAGGTTTAGTTTGCAAACTTATAAGCTATAGGACTTGACATGTAGCCATTTTGGGTTAAGGTTCTCAGGTTTTATTTACTGCTTCTTCTACTTTGATTGTGAGTGACTTCTATTTTTGTTCGTGTGAAGTTATGACTTATAAGCATTTGTCTAACCACTAAATTGTTTTAGCATTAAGGACCTTTCTCCATGTTGTTTAGTCTGTAATGCATTTGCTAAATGATAAGTCTTGTTGTGGGACTTTTGGCATATAGGCGTTTTTGAGTTAACGTTCTCAGGCTTTACTCAATGCTTCTTGTGATCTGAATGAAGGTATGGGCTCTTATCTACTGGAGACTTTGAACGATCGCTACAGCAAGAAGTTAGTTCAGACATACAGTGTTTTCCCCAATCAGATGGAAACAAGTGATGTAGTTGTCCAGCCCTACAACTCACTCCTGACACTGAAGCGACTTACCTTAAATGCCGATTGCGTTGTTGTCCTTGACAACACTGCATTGAATAGAATCGCTGTGGAGCGCCTGCATCTCACGAATCCTACCTTTGCTCAAACGAATTCTTTAGTGTCAACTGTGATGTCTGCTAGCACAACAACATTGCGTTATCCTGGATACATGAACAATGACTTGGTTGGGTTGCTAGCATCTTTGATCCCAACGCCGAGGTGTCACTTCCTCATGACAGGATATACTCCATTGACTGTTGAGCGCCAGGCAAATGTTATTCGTAAGACTACCGTGCTGGATGTTATGAGAAGGCTGCTACAGGTGAGACCTGTTTGGCTTTTCCATTGAAACTTGACTCGGATGGTCTTCTAACATATGATTGTATTTCGCAGCCAAAGAATGTCATGGTATCGTCTTATGCTAGAAACAAAGAAGCTAGTCAAGCAAAGTACATATCAATCTTGAATATAATTCAAGGAGAAGTCGATCCTACTCAGGTACATACAACTTCTGTGCCAGTCTTGTCGACTTATCTCCGGTTGATTCTGTCTTGTTGATGTTATCTGGTGTGTTTGTTGTTTTCACTAGGTGCATGAGAGTTTGCAGAGGATACGAGAAAGGAAGCTCGTTAACTTCATTGAATGGGGACCTGCAAGCATACAGGTTCTAAACCAAACTGTGTCTACAAGAGAGTTATTGCTTCTGACTTGACCATGGACTTGCATCACAATTTTTTATTTGACAGGTTGCACTTTCCAAGAAGTCTCCATATGTGCAAACTGCCCATAGGGTAATCTCACGTTGTTCTATATATATATCTTAAGCTGTCAGTGCCAAGATACGACTATAGACTCTTAATTTCTTGTTGTGTATCTGATATTTCAGGTCAGTGGTCTTATGTTGGCAAGCCACACAAGTATCAGGCACCTTTTCAGCAAATGTTTGAGCCAATATGACAAATTGAGGAAGAAGCAAGCTTTTCTTGACAATTACCGAAAGTTTCCCATGTTTGTAAGTTGACCGTTTAGGTTCTGCCATTGTTTTTTTTGTGTGTGTGTGTTTATTGCACCGAAGCTTTGACTATTAAATATGAAAAATGTGGGTATGGACAGGACAATGATCTCTCAGAGTTTGATGAAGCAAGAGACATCATTGAGAGTTTGGTAGATGAGTACAAGGCCTGTGAATCTCCAGATTACATCAAATGGGGAATGGAGGTATGTATATATAGTCAGCTTTTTTAACATCTATATAATCACAGTTGTGGAGGAACAACTGAACGATAATTGTATACTATGTGTGTCTCTCTCTCTCAGGATCCTGAACAGCTTGTAACTGGTGAAGGCAATGCTTCTGGTGTTGTGGATCCTAGGATGGCGTTCTAAATGAAAATCCAGAGTGAAGTCATGATGTATCACTTTTAAATGAGATTTTTTAGGTCATCAAAGGGTTTTTACTTTTTTTTTTTTTGTGCAACATGGTTTTTACTTTATAATGGGGTTGTGGTAGGATAAGTAGTAATGATTAAGAATGTTGGCACCTAAACCTTGAATGGTATTAAACTATTAATGTATTATGTGGATGAAGACCGACTTCACAACATTATTTATGTTATTTAGTCTTTGTTCATTGACCCAATTTCGAACATGAATAGAGGGGGACACATGCTTCATCTGATATTACATTTTATTTCAGCTTCTTTTGACCTTAAAGAAACAAAGAGTATAATAAACAGAAAAATGAACAACTACACAAGCTGAATCAGTCTTCTGTTTTATTGGGCTTTTGTCGATTTCTATGAAAATTTCTTCTTGCATATTCTCATTATGCTTTCTTTGGCTGGTCTTCACCATCTTCCTCCAGATCAACTGTACAGAAACCAAAAGGGTCAATCAGGACCAGCTTGATCAGAAGTCAAAGTGTTAATATTTTACTAGTAATAACCAAACCTGTCGTTTGAGAGCAATGAGGCTTTTGGTAGTGCATTATAGGAGACTGAGGGAGGATTTATGGAGATTTTAACCAGAGATTCACAGACACCGAGCAATCCACAGATCAACAACGTCTGATAGAAAAAAAAAACACATTTTATGGAGATTTTAACCATAGATTCATTGTTGTTGTAAAGGTTAGCTTGCACTGAAAGTTCCAACAGGAGAATGTCATAGTGATTGGATACGCACAAGAGTTCTTGAGGTTGAACTCCTTTTGCTCCGAGAAGAAAATCATCGCTCATCTCGCCGAAAGAATAGTCTGGACGGAGTATGGTGGTGGCTCCTTGATCCTCCAAGACCTTGTACAGTATCTGAATAAACACGAAACCATTGTGGGTTTTTTTTTATATTAGAAACTCAAAAACAAAACCTGCAACATAGATATGTGTTCATTCATGCGATGTCTCAAAAAAAGTTTCCTTTCGGACATAGACAGTCTTACTCTAACGTTATCATTACGTTTAGGACTGGGCTGAAACAAACTTAGAAGGAGTGTTGATGATGATGACTTACTGCGCATGAGATGGCATCAACCGAAGCAAAGAGAAACCAACTGTATCCTTAATCTATTGTTCCTGCGCACAAAAAAAAAAAAAAGAGACAATATGATATAGACAGTAGAAAAGGAAAAGAAACACATGGACTATATACAGATTCTTAATAAGAAAATGTATTACAATATAGAGAAGGTAAAAGCAGTTATGATCAGTACCATCTCTGTTTGCATCATCAAACCCTGACAAATCTGAACAACACAAGTGTGGTATTTACATCATATATTCCTCATTCTATCCCACAAGAAAAAGCATTCATTACTGTCCACAAGCTCCCAACACTTTGACATATACAAAAAGAAGGTTATAACTTTCTTCAACAAAAGCTTTCAATCTTTACTTACTTTTATCATTCCTCTCATCATATACACACACACTCACTTGTCTTTACGACTATCTTATGATATTTTATTTAAAACAAATGTTTATAAAATAAATTGCTGACGTGAAAATAAAATAAAATAAATTATTTGAAAACCCACATGTAATTATTTAGATTATAAATATTTAACATGAAAAATTCATATTATTCTACGTTTTATCCATATTATTTGAAATTATTCAAAAATTAAAACTAAATAAATCCGAATTCTTTTTGGATATCAGTTGGTGTCCAACTCTACTATCTAAACCAGACCAATAATTGAACATAAACCAAATTAAATTTTATAAATAACCGAATAGTTTTAAAATCTCTATATCGAAACTGAACCGAACTCACATGTCTTAATGAGAATAGATTTAGAATTTCCATCCGTTACCAGATCAGCTCATCATGTAATAATTTTTATTTGATGTTTTTGTTATACGACATCAAAGTTATTGACTTCAAATTCTAAAAAAAATATCATAACATTTAATAATAATATTATTAATATGGACAATATAAACACTTGTTATATTGCTTCCTCGCATTGGTACAACTCTCAAAAAGAAAAAAAAATTAAATGACTAAATTAGCTAATAAACCTTTATAAACATTGACATTTTCATCTTAACTAATGCTCCTACTACTCATATATACCCACAAAATCCAGCCGATCGGAACCATCCACGTCACTGAATGGCAAAGATAAACTTACGGTCCAGATGCATCCGCGTCATCATTTTTTTTAAAAAAATTAATCATTCTCGAAGAAACTATCTACATCCCATGGAGACGCATCGAAATCTTCGTTCAAATCGAACGAGAAATCTTCCGGTTCGTTCTCTTCTTTCGGTATAACCGGGTTTACTAACGGTTTATAAATTTCAATTTCATCCAGAAACAAAGGCTCCGGAGGAGTCTCGGAATCCCAAAAGCACTCACCGGCGAGACATAACTCCGGCAACGAATACGGATCCGGAAACACGCTCGTCGGCGGGTTTAGCTCGATTGATTCGATCTCAACCTCTGTTTCCTCGTTGCCGTTAAACCGGAGAACAGACGTAGGAGACCGGAGGCTTCGGTTCGCTGAACCGCATCCGTAAACCGTTTCTAAATCGATAACCGGAGGAGGAGTTATAAAATTGGTCTGAGCGTTATGACCTCTGAGACGAATCGCGGCACGATCGTAAACCATAGCAGCTTCCTCCGCCGTTACAAAAGTCCCTAACCAAACACGAGAGCGAGTCGACGGATCTCTGATCTCCGCCGCGAATTTCCCCCACGGTCTCTGCCTCACGCCTCTGTACTTTATAGGATTCGCTGACACGTCATCGTTTCTTCTTTCACCACCACCGCCTTTCTCCGCCTTGCATCTAGCTTTCCTCGCCGCCGGTTTGGTTTCACCGAATCTGATCTCTTCCACGTATCGCTTCACTCTCGGAGCAACAACCGTAACGTTGTTGTTGTGTTCTTCATCGTCGCTAGAGGAGTCAGTGGCGAAAGGATCAGTATAAGCGATTCGGACCACGCTCGGAGAGTCCTTAGATGGCTTAGCCGGAACAGGTGTAACCTTGTGATGCTCTGTGAACTTCACTCTTCTCGTTCGTCTCTCCATGTCGTAAAGCTGATTGTTTTGTCTGCTTTGGTTGGAGAGAGAGAGAGAGAACGAGAAGAGTCAAAGATGTTAAAGAAGAATCGCCGTTTCTTAGGAACATCCTCTTCTTTAAATATACTCTCGTTTTATTTTAACGTAATTTACTAAATATTATTTAATTTTTGTCAACAGTAAAGGAGATATTAATGCGCGTTTAAACCGATTAATATCACTAATTTTATGCATAATACTTAGATTAATATGAGGAGAACCAATGGGGATCCTAAACGGCTTTCCCCATTTCTTACACGTGTTTGAGGCTCTGTCCTATTCTAATAGCTTGGTCTCCAAGCTTTTCAATTCTTCCACGCGCACTCTGGTGTACAAACAACTCACGCGCTAGGAAGTGGGGCCCTTTCTTTCATTGTGAGATTTATAGTCACGAGGATTGTCAGTTACCATAAGTTTTGTATGGTAATAAATCTATTGATGTGTATTAAAAGAGTAATATAATCTTGTGTTAATTGGAAACGTAAAAACTTTTTATTTTGGAATTTTGTGATATTTGGCTTGGAGGCCAAGTCACTAGTTCCCACTGATATTTTTAAATGTATCTTTGTCAGAAACAGAAGCTAACTAGATTAGATTTCCTTGAGTTTTTTTTATTGTGCTTTGACTAGAAATGGTCAGGAGAAAAATAATCATTAAAATAAGAAGATGCATAAATTAATTGTAGAAATTCCAGAAAATTAATAGCTTGGGATAAAAATATATAAATACCTTAGAATATTCATTAATTTTTTTTGTTACAAAATAAATTTCAAAAAGAAAAATGACTAAAATATGTTTTATTAAAGAATGTAAATATATTTTATATCTCTTGGATTAACTAATCTAAATTTAAAGTTTAGAATCATTGAATGAATTTTTGAAGGTGAGATTTAAAAAATTAAAAATATTAAAATTTTAAAATAGAAAACCTAGTTCGACTAATTTTTATAGCTATTTTATGACCAAAAAAAATTAAAAAAATCTTTGATAGAATTGTCCTAAAACTTGTAGAAATTGATTGTAGAAAATGGCTTGGGATAAGCCTTGTATTCTAGTTAAGATCATAAAATATAAATAATCAGTGATATTTAGAACAATAAGTTGCAAGGACACTGGTTGGGACTTATTAATAGGACCATAGTACTAGTTAGAATTAGAAAGTGTATGCATTGAATTGTCTCATACATCTCCTCCGTCATTTTCATATAACGTAACCACTTTCATTTCATTACCTGTACTATAAGACGCATAACCAGACACGTATATATATATATATATATATATATATATATATATATATATATATATCATTTTATTATCAATGGAACTATATATCAATTCATGAATCTTACAATGTACACCAAAGTTGCTCTAAAATCAATGAATTAACTCGATATTCAGAACAGAACTTTGAATTTTCTTTTGACTAAGGTTTGGAGAATCAGTGTATATATATAGGATGACTCATCCCGTTTTCTCTTTTGTTTTTGATTTGTATCTTTTGGATTTGAGTTTTTTAATGAATCAGATATAAAATTGAAAATGCATTTCCATGTTAAGTAATTGTACTCAGAAAGAAAGGGAAAGGGACCTTGTTATTGTTTGTTTTATAAATTAGATAGACTCTGATACATTTTAAGCTAAATGAGATTAAAACTTAAAATCAATTGACGATAAATGAATTTCATCTATTTTACATATTACTAAACATCTCTTATGTGAGATTTTTTTGTCTCTAATAGTTTGTCCACTATGTCACAAATTTTCTCCTAAAAATGTAAAAGGAGAAGGTTAATTTCTTAAACTTAGTAATGTCGTCTTTATCTTCAGTGAATTAGGAGACCTCTGCATAAACAGTAATTAGTATTACCCATTCTGAAATATGAACAACTACTCTGCCACAAGAGATAAATCTACACTACACAAGCTGGATCAGTCTTCTGTGACTTTGAAACTCCTAGTCCATGCTGTTTCAGAGGAAGTGTGTAATACACACACACTTTTAGAACTGAAGCAACACTGAATATGATTCTGACTCCTCTTGAATGTTCTTTTTGTCAATCAATATACAATCACAACAAGTATACTACTTACAGTTGGGCTTTTTGTCCATTTCCATGAAGATTTCTTGCATATTCTCATTATGCTTTCTTTGGCTCTGTCTTCATTATCTTCCTCCGGATCAATCAACTGTACAGAAACCAAAAGGGTCAAATCAAGACCAGCTTGATCAGAATTGAGAGTGTTGATTATTTTACTAGTAATAACCAAACCTGTCGTTTGAGAACAGTGAGGCTTTTGGTAATGCATTATAGGAAGGAGACTGGGGGAGGGAGGGTTTATGGAGATTTTAACCAGAGATTCACAGACCAAGCAATCCACAGATCAATGTCTGATAGGAAAAAACACACCCAGAGATTCATTGTTGTTGTAAAAGGTTAGCTTGCAGAGAAAGTACATAGAGTTTGATTATACCATGAGTTCCGACAGGAGAGATTGAGGTTAAACTCCTTTTGCTGCACAACACACTGCTTCCCACTTCTGGCCACTTTGAGCAAACCTGCAAAACACAAACAAGCAAGCAAGCAACACACAAGAAAACAAGCAAAATCTTTAGAAACCATGAAAATACGAGAGGGGAAATCGTCTATTACAAGATTGATTAAGGAGTGATTAAGTGATCATAAGTGTAAAAAGACAAATAGATCATAACGATCTCTAACGATCAAATCAATGACAGGACGTACTTTCTATTTGTCTACACATTATGAATGTACACCAATGTGTCCTTATTATCAATCGAGTAATATAAATCTCCCCACCAAAAGAAAATAAAAGCTTTGAGAAAAAAACATTTAGAGAAAACGGGAGAAAGAAAACGTATTGATACATACCATGATTGATTAAGCTCGGAGAGAACATCATCGCTCATCTCGCCGAAAGAATAGTCTCCTTGGAGTATGGTGCTTGCTCCTTGATATTCCAGGACCGTATCTGAATCTGAATATACACGAAACCATTTTGGGTTTTTATGTTAGAAACTCAAACAAAACCTGTAACATAAGACTATAAGAGAGTCCATAGATATGTGTTCGTTCATGCAATGTCTCAAAAAAGTTTCCTTTCGGACATAGATAGATAGTCCTACTCTAACACTATCCACTGTCGATATAGTAATAAACCACAAAGTATTGCTCTACAAACAATAAGGAAAGAAATCTAGAGAGATCCATATAAAAGACAAAAGCTACATGGAGATAGAACATGAACATTGAGTAATAAGATGACAACAAAAAAATCTCTAATTGCTATTATTATTTAGTTCTCTAATAAAATCGATTTGGGTAGCTCTGTAGTACTGATGAGTGTCATAATAAGATTACAAAATTTTTGAACCAACCCACTCAATTTGATAAGTAAAACTAAAACAGAAGGCGACCGTTGCAAAATTATTTTTATTTCTGCAGGAAAATTAAAAGTTAATGTATATGAAAGAGAACTTTATAGATAAAAGGAAACTTAACAAAAAAGGAAATTCTCCTTTTTCAAACTTTATTTTGAAGCTATGTAGTTTAATTTTTAAAAATAACATTTCAAATAAAAATAATATTTTCTTTTTAAAGAAAACTTTAATTTGGAGGTCACATGAATTTTTTTTTTATGGTTTCTCTCGTTACAAATCTCCGGCGAAACCCCAAATCTTTGTTTCCATTTCTACGAATCAGATTCCGGATTATGGAGTAAGAAAATTGAACTTATTAATCTCTTCTCTATGTAGTATTGCTTTTACGATTATACCCTTAAAAATCTCAACTAAACGCACGACACACAAAACCAAAAAGCCCTAAACTTTGGTTTCAGTCTTGTCTCTTCGACGCCGTTCTCAATCCTCCGACGTATCGCCGCCGCGAATTTTCAGCTAAAAGGTACATTCTTTCAGAGTTTTTTGTTGGTTCGAAAACAGAAAGTATGGAACTTTGAGTTAGTCTCTCTGTCTTTAAGTTGAGCGAATTTGACAAGGAATGGAGTACGTAAACCCTGAAGGTCTTAGATTAGATGGTCGCCGTTTCAATGAGGTATATATATATCTTTTGCATCTCTCTCTCTCTCTCTCTCTTTGTGTCTTTGTCATCAGCCAATCTTGATGCTTTTTGTAATGTAGATGAGGCAAATCGTAGCTGAAGTTGGAGTGGTTTCCAGGGCTGACGGGTCTTACTCCTATGATCCTCTTTGTTATAATGTGGCACTTACATGAATAAAGACTCAAACTCTTTCTTCTTCTTTGTCTAGCTCTGCTGTTTTTGAGATGGGTAATACCAAAGTAATTGCAGCTGTTTATGGCCCTAGAGAGGTACTTATTCTCTTAAGTTTGGTGATGCTTTTATTTGTCTCTGTTTAACTAATTGTATCTCTCTCTACTCGTTCAGATTCAGAACAAGAGCCAACAAAAGAATGGTCATGCATTGGTATGTATATGTTTTTCACCACCTGTTTCTGTGTGTGTGTGTGTTCTTCTTGGCATAAAGCTTTATGAATTTGAAATGTTTATGGCTTCTTCTTCTCTCTAATTGTAGGTGCTTTGTGAGTATAGTATGGCTCATTTTAGTACTGGTGATCGTCGAAGACAGAAAAACGACAGGTTTACACACTTACTAACATATCTATAAGCCTCCAACTTTTTCTTTTGCAAAAAATCATTAATTGAATAGTTGTGTATTATGGTCAGGCGATCAACAGAGTTATCTCTTGTCATCCGTCAGACAATGGAAGCCTGCATTTTAACCGAACTGTTGCCTCATTCTCAGGTCTTCCCCCCCTTCTTTTACTTTCCCCTTTAAATTTAGAATCAGAATATTGAGTTTTATTGCAGATTGACATCTTCCTTCAAGTTCTACAAGCTGATGGAGGTAACTGTTATACCCCCCTTGTTATCTTAATCTCTAGATCCGGTTATTAATGTTGTGTTTGTGGTAATCAAGGAACAAGATCAGCTTGTATCAATGCTGCGACTCTAGCTCTTGCAGACGCTGGAATACCAATGCGTGATCTTGCTGTTTCCTGCAGTGCTGGATACTTGAACAGTACTCCACTTCTTGATCTTAACTATATCGAAGATAGCGCTGGTGGAGCTGATGTTACCGTTGGCATTCTACCTAAACTAGACAAAGTGACACTTCTTCAGGTTCATCTTCTTCACACTTCTCTTTACATCCCGAATCAAATTGTTTTTTCTTTAATGTATTGGTTGAAAATGTGTAGATGGATGCAAAGTTACCGATGGAAACATTTGAAACAGTGTTTGCGTTGGCTTCTGAAGGTTGCAAGGCGATTGCTGAGAGAGTCCGCGAGGTAAAACAATGGAGTTTTGAATCCTTTTGTCATTATATGTTTTTCTAAATCTTTGGTTCTGCTTTTTGAAG
Source organism: Moricandia moricandioides (assembly GCA_905132885.1). Lineage (NCBI taxonomy): Eukaryota > Viridiplantae > Streptophyta > Magnoliopsida > Brassicales > Brassicaceae > Moricandia > Moricandia moricandioides. Next base: position 40,458 of record CAJHQQ010000544.1, read on the forward strand.
GTACTTCAAGAACACACCAAACAGCTAGAGTATCGTCGTGCTGCATAAACTTCAGAGCTAGAGAAAAAAACTAAGGTGTCTCAAGCTTTTTGTCAATGACTTTGTTAAATGTTGCTGCTAATTTTCCCAAACTCAAAGTTAGTGATGCGGAGTCGTGATGTTTTTGTTTAATATGCGAATCCAAAAGGTAGATTGAACAAACAATGTCTCATATATTCATACAGCGGCTTTTGTTTTGTCTCTACAGTTTTTAATTATGGTTTTATAATCAATCATACAAAAAAATTAATCAAAAACAATTTAAAAAAACTTGAAACAAAATTGTAAGATCAATTAAAAGCAAAATAAACATAATATAAAAGATAAAACTAAACATGATAGCTCTGACGGTAAAAAAAATGACAGAATACAATTTTCGATTAGTTTTACATTATCTAATTACGTTTTATCAATCATACAATAAGATTTTAAATCAAAAATATTTCTAAAAACTTGAACAATATTGTAAAATAAATTAAAACGCAAAATAAACATAATATAAGAGATAAAACCAAACACATAACTTTAACAATCAAAAGATATGACATGATACAATGTTTGATTAGTTTCACATTAGCTTTTATAATCAATCATACAAAAAAATTAATCAAAAACATTTTTCAAAAACTTGAAAAATTGTAAAATCAATTAATAAGTAAAATAAACATAATATAAAAGTCGGAACATGTATGAGAGCATCATTAAAAAATATTATTAAAGAGTTTTTTAGAGAACTTTTTAGAAGTGGATTCCAATTCTTTAAAAAAATCGGTTACCAAAGTAACCAAAGAAAGATTGATTGTATGTAAGTTTTTCACTGTTCACGGATCTACTCATACGTAGCGATCCGCGATTAGTTCACTTTATATTTTTATTTTTAATTAGGAAAAAAAAATAAGAAACCCACTTTAAGTTTCTATAGATAATGATGGTCTGATATCTTTAACGATAAAAAAATATGATGGGACATCATGTTCGATGAGTTTCACAATATCCAATTATGCTTCTATAATCATCATACAAAAAAACTTTTAAGAAAATATAAATAAGAATTAGAAAAATCTTTAGAGATTCAAGAGGAAACCGTCAACATCGGACAGATAGAGAGATCTTCTTATTAGGATATAGCCGTTATATAGCCGTTAAAATTTTCACCATCTTATTTTTTATTTATTTATTTATTTGAAATGATGTGTATGGTCAGACTATCAACAGAGTTAGCTCTTGTCATCCGTCAGAGTTCAGACAATGGAAAGCCTCCATATTAACCGAACTGTTGCCTCATTCTCAGGTTTACTACCTTCTTGTACTCTCCGGTGAAATTTAAAATCAGGCGATTGAACCGGACCAAATACAAACCAAATCGGATTAGTTTCGGTTGACTGTAGTTACATTTTAACATGCAAAGACCGGTCTGAGAAATCACTGGCTGTTATTTTTTTATTTTTTTTTAATGCAATCACTGGCTGTTAAACTTCTCTACTGTGAGAAAAATGAGAGAACAAACAGCTTAACATGCAAAGGAAACTGAAACAAGCCAATGTCTTTGCTCTCTTTCAATGTTGCAGTACAAAAAAAAACTGCAATGGAGTAATCATAATATTCTTCAAGGATGTGATTCTAAAAGAGGTAAGAATCAGAATCCTTTGCTCTGTAGTTCAAGTTGATCAAAGCAGAAACTGGACTTAACAGCAGTTAACATAAGCCTGCCGGTCCATTCTTCTCCTGGCTTCAAAGTGATTGGTCTCTCAATTGCTGCACCATCCACACAAAGCATGCTTCTGTACTCATCATCCCCAAAATCCACCATGGTTTTAGATTTCTTCTCCCATGGATTCCACACCACTGCATCATCACCATCACAATTCATGAAACCATATCATGTGAGAAACTAGCAATCAACAAACAAAGTGTTGTCTGAATATCTTTACCGGTATCTGGAAGTCCTTCCTTTCCAATAACATATGTTCTTTTCCGTTCATGGTCAAGAACTGCTACCACTTTGGGCGATCTAAGGTAAGTCCGATCCATCTGAAATCAAAAGAAACATTCTGATATGACTTAACCAAAAGATAGCTTTGTAATTCTTCACTATACATGTTTGCATGATCTTTACCTCAGATTCAAAGGTTAATGCGTCGCCTTGTTCTGTCAAAAGCTCTCTTTTACCAAGGTTGTCTAAGTAGTCCAATGTCTCTAACCCTTCAACCCTCACTTCACTGTTAACCAAAAACAAGTGAACATTTTTGTTTTCACCAAAACACTGAATGTTTTACTGATAAGTGAAAAATACCTTATATCTGAGACAGAGAGGTAAGTATGATAAGCGAATAAGAAGCTAAAGGGCTTGCCATTGATGTTTCTAACGCGAGAAGTCAATGTTAAGTCTCCATCCATGGCAAGTGAAACACGAAGACGGAACTCAAAACTGAAAAGGGAAACAAACACATATAGATAAGTAAGAATCTATAAAGAGAAAGAACATAAAAGGAAAGTGGTGATGATGGTTTTTTTTACCTGTGAGGCCATTGCTTCAAATCCTCTTGTGATGGTTTCAGAAGAAGATCAACAAATGATTTGCCTAAGGACTCGTTTGAGTAAAGAGGAGGTGGGTTCTCATCGATAACCCATATTTTGTTCCTTGCAAACCCATCAAGTAATCCACAATCCCCAAACTTCAAACACACACATACATACTCAGTTACAATGTTCAAAACAAAAAGATTCATGTGAGAGAACACTAACTAAAACACTTAAAGTTACCTGAGGATAACAAATCTGAATCCCTCCACGCATTGATTTTGGGTGTTTGAATGTAGCCTACACAATATTACATTGTTAAAAATCAGATCTTTATGCTTCTTTCTTTGATGGGTTTTGTCTACATACATACCTTGTTGCTAGTGAAAAGAAGCTCTTCACCTTGGTCATTCCTCCATGAGACCACTTGTCCTCCATGTAAACTAATCTACAAAACCAAACCCACAACACATTAAGTCTAAAGAGCTCGACTTTGAGAGAGATAAGAAGATAAAAGTTGAAACCTTGGCTGAAGCGCCATGAGGGCTTCTGAGAAGGACTTGGTCAATGCCATTCCAATCTTTAGTTATCTCAGTAGCTTCTTTATGATCCCACACTGCTGCAGAATGACCCATCTTCTTTCTTCTCTCTCTCGCACAGAAAGTTTCAACCTTTACTTCTTCTTGTTCGAAATTTTGAAAAATTCAAAAGAACTTTCCCGACAAGTTGTCTCTGTCTCTTGACTTCACAGCTCAAAGAAAGGAGCAAAAGAGCAAAACGACAAAAGAGCTTTGTTTTTTTTCTCACAAAAATTTCATGACCTTAATATTAGATCTGCAAATCTTAATAATCTTTTGTTGTTTAAGTACTCTCCTCTGAAAAGGAATTAATAAAGGGACAGAGAAGCCAACAACAACACCTGTCCATAGAATCAGCAATGGATTCTTACTTAGATTAATTATCACCACCACTCATAAATCTTATTTAAAAAAAAAATTATATGGTATTAAAAAAATCGAAGCAACAAAAGAAAAAACAGTTTAAGATCTGAAGAAACTCAACAGAAGAAAATAAAGCAAAAAAAAGATTAGTAAGGAAGAGAAGAGAGAGATCTCTAATGGGTTTTATTGGAGCTTTTAGGAGGTTACGTGCACTGTTTCAGATAGACATGGCGAAACACAACTGAACTTTCTTCATGTTAATATTTAGAAAGAAAGACTTTTTTATTAACCTATCTAAACTATTAAAACTGAAGTACATTTAGTACTTAACCCTAACATTTTCTAAATAATTACCATTGAATGCCACTGATATTATCTCTACATCCAAACACTAATTCTTAATAAGAAAAAAATAAATCTAGGCTAAGCCCATTAACAATCTTTATCATTAGAATTGAATACTTCATAAAAAAATGAATATGTATTATTCAAAAATTTATAATAAAAACAAAATTATATATATAGCATTAAATTAGTTTTATTTATATTTATATTCATATAAGCTACCAACTATATTTGAACAACAAAAAGATAATAATGTTAATAATTTTTTATTATAATATGAAATTTTTCATTTACAATAACAAAATCATGTAACTTTCCATAAAAAATTAATGACTAAAATACATACTAATATTTATTATAAATGGTTATATATACAAACAAATACAATGTATTATCATTTGTAAGATATATATCTAATAAGAATAACTAATGTAATTTATAAATTAAAAAAAATCAATCACCATATAATACATATATACAATTAGGTCTAGGACGGATCAAATATCTAGGATATTTTAGGATATACGGATTCGTATATGCATTTGTCGGATTTGTAAAATTGTTATCCGGATTCAGATATTTGGGGTTAGAATATTCATACTAAAATCTAAATACACGCAAACATCCGAACCTGTTTTTTTTTAATTTAAAATAAATTAAAAACTAACTATTAACCATCTATTTAGTCTATTTAAAATTATTATTTAAAAAACTTAAGAATCATTAAAATTTAATAAAATTAAAATTTTAGTTATTTTATATAAAAAATATATAATATACATAGATAACTATAATTAAATTTTAAATATTTAATATCTGGATCTGAATATCTAGACTTAAAATTTTTCTATCCGAATTTATAATTGGATCAATCGAATCCGTAAAATTATTATCATGATCCATGAATATCCGTTTTTCGAAGAGGATAAGATCCCAAATCGGGTAACGGATATTGAATATTAAGTTCAAGTCATATATACAATTATATCAAACAAATTGCTTAAAATATTAGACATTCACAAAAATAACACCCGCGCGGGCGCGCGGGTCAAAGGCTAGTTATAGTATTAAATACCATTTATGTGTGTTTTGATAATCTCCAGCCTGTCTTTAATTAAATAAATAAAAGATACATTATACATACATACACATAAAGTTTGAGGTTTAGAGGAGAAGAATGATAATAATACCTTAATTACTAGTAGACTAGATCTTTGGTGTCCGCATGAGGTGTACCCACATAAGTTAAAAAAATAAAAACTACTGCTCTTTCTCTAATTTGTACTATTTATTTATTTATTTATTTATAAGATACAAGCCATTATTTTAACAAAATTGCAACAACATTAAAAAATATCTTTTTATAGGTATTATTTTTCGTAAAATTGTAACAAAATGTATCATCAAGATTCCATGTATCCTCTCTCTGTCTCATCTCATGACTGTCTATTAAATAAAAATGATTGAGTACACTAGATGACACCGTACCACGTGTACGGTATCTAACAACGGTCAGTTTCGAGTCCAAATAATTTGAAAGTGGAGAATTTAAAAAGACCAAAACGCATGGCTCAGGTCGAGAGAGGGGTCTGTTTCAGTCCTAAATAGGTAGTTAAAGTTATGTTAAATGACTAATGTATGTGTGTTATTCGGTTCAAAACGAGTCATGGATTCATATGTTTATATCAAATGTATTTTTTATAGGACAATGATGATGAGCCAACGTCCTCCTCCTCCATGGCTCTATTAGGGTTAGCTCTACTTCTTTCCAACCCTCTCTTTCCTTATATAGCAAAGAACATCATTCATAATACAATCTAACGCTATGAGCTGCATTGAAAGCCATTTTAATAAACCAAGCCAAGAAGAGTAAAGCATAAACATAAAGATATCAAATCCAAACACATTTACATCATTCTTAAATGTCACTGACTTAGAAAAGTTTTATAAAGCTATAAACTTCAAGTCTATAATAAAAAAGTTGGTTAGGGAGAAGAGATTTAGCAAAGATAGTCTGCCATGAAAGAAGAAACAAAAAAGGTCACTGAAGATCTGTAGACCTTGTGATGGTAAGCTCAACTTTGAGATGGAGGATTCCATTGATGAAGTAAAGATTATCATCTGCAACAAAAGACGTCCATGGAATCCCAAACAAGTTCTTGTACCCAACTGCTTTTCCACCTGTGAATGTATAGTTCCCTTTGTACTTACTTATGAACTTACTATATGGCTTTGACCTTGCCGAGAACTCATAGTCCACTCCATAACTCATCGACCCTTTCTCCTGCATCCCAAGGAACAGTCCGAAACAGTGAAACGAGCTCTGCTGGTCCATGTTGCAGTGCGCCGAGAGGAAGAACCCTTGGCCACCTAAGTGAAAGGTCTGCGAATAGACTCTCCCCGAGGGGAATAGTTCTTTACATTCTTCTCTTTTCAGGTCTAGGTAGACCACGCACTGCGGTCGGGGAAGCTCAAACGCAACTACTTTGACCGGTTTGTATTTGTAAGTCCTCTCTATGAGGCGGCGGTCCCCTGAGGCTGATTCTTCAGCGGCTAGGCTACGTTGCATGTCTGGACCTTCCCTCTTGAAGAGTAAAGCTTCTAGAGCAAGCTTTGATGATAGCTTGTGATCAAACTCACTGCAAGTCCGTACCTTCATCAGCTTTGGGAATGTCATGAATGGGAAGCGGATATAACATGCAAGTGATCCTAGAATCTCTTTTCGCTCCTCCAATGAAGGGTACTGCGCTCTTGCCCACTTCAAGATTAGATCAAAAACTGCATCCTCTGATGCAATTGGGAGATCGTCACTTGATAAAACTGCTTCAACTCCTGCCAATGGTAGAGACATAAACTCCTCTTGAAACCTGAAAAAGACAGTAACCATGGCTTCTAAGAACCAACACACCCACCAAAATTATTATTTCACTTGAAGTCTTACCTAGTAACATTATTGTAACTGGCACCAAGGAACTGTTTTGCAGCATCGGTTAAAGGCTGAACAGGTTTAGCCATTAGAACAGTAGGGGGAAGCTCGAGGTAAAGCAGCGCAGACTCAGTAGTCATAGGCATACTGAGGAGAAGTCTACTGCAGTAGCTCATGCAAGAGACAACTTCATACTTATCAGCAGCCATTAACACTTCTAACAATGCAGGTGCGGTGGTGACAGTTACAGCATTGCGATGGATAAAGTTTAAAAGCTCCATCACAGCAGCTTCCTCTGCCAAGCACACACAAAGTAAGGTATGTATATAAAATCAATTCCATCTATTATGTCACAACAAATCAAAACAAATGTAATCCATTTGTGCCTAGTCCTGTGATTAAGGACAAATTAACATCATATTCTGATATGTTCACATGAATACCTGATGCATTAATTAGAAGAGTGACATGGCTTTGCTCAGCTTCCCTCATTCCATTAGAGAGCAACTAAAACAGTTCAAGGAGAAACGAATGAATGAAAAGTGAGAGACACACGCAAAGGGCATCAAATAGAAGCACTACCTTGTAAAAGAAAGGGCTTTTGGCAGCTAAGATAACTGAACTAATACGAAGTTCTCTAACCCTTTTAACTTTAAAATTGTCCAACGACTCAAACCCCCAGTTTTGCTCACTAGTTGCATCGTCCTCATCACCTAAAAAATCAAATCCCCACAAGTTGTTACTTACCAAAAAGAGCTTTTATTCTTCTTCTGAATCACAAAAGGAGGTTGCTTTAGTACTTACTACCTGATAAAGCCTCTTCGACCATTGCCTCACCTTCATCCACATCAGGTTGCTCATTGGTCAGAATCTTCTCCTCAGCACCTGCAAGAACGTCTGAAATGGTGACTGAAAATAAAAACAAAACCGATGCTCTTTTATTATCGACTAGGCAGATTAACAAACATTGATATATATTTTACATTTACATTAGATATTTTACTTTTTTGTCTAATTATAAAATTATTTTGATATTATAAAAATTAAATATACAAAAGAAAAGAAATTATACAAATTTATATATTTGCACTAACATTATTTTCTTATTAAAAAAATTTAGGCCAATTTAAAAACTGATTTGAATCGTATAAATTTTTAATAAAATTGATTTGAAACCTAGGCGCATTAGGGGTGGGCGTTTGGGTATTCTGGATTTTCGGATATTTTAGTATAAGGGTATAGAATCCGTTCAGATCGTTTTTGGGTATTTTTAGTCCGGATTTGATTATTTCAAGTCGGGTTCGGATATTTAGATTTTGAGGGAAAAAAACATAGTTTTTTATTTTTTAAGTTTATTGTATTTTAAAATATAACTTTCACCGTTTTATTTTTTTTAATAGACTGAATGATTAATAAATTTGGAGATAATATTTCAAAAATAAAAAGACATTGTTGTACTTTTAAATTTTGGATGAAAATTTTGTTAATACATGAAACAAAAAGCTAGACATGCATTTTAACTGAATATCAAATCATTTTTTCTATAATTATATGGATATTATATGATTTAAAGTATGTGTAACATCCATATAAATTTTTAAATAAAATGAGAAATGTAAACTAGAAATATAAAAGGTTAAATATACTTATGTTCGGTTATCCGTTCGGGTTCGGATATCTAATTTCTCATAAATCAATATCCGTTCGGGTATTTTGCTATTTTGGTTCGAGTTTTTCGGGTCAGGTTTGGTAAAATGTCCATGCCTAAGGCGCAGACTAGACTGGCTTTTAGAACATCAATCAAAACAGAACCAAAGAAAATATGTTTACTAAAAGGGTATACTCATTTACCAGATTCCTTATCCTCTCTTCTCCGCTTGCGATGACGAGCCCACTCACTGTCAGGCCCAGAACCGGAGGAGGATTCACCGTCAGGCCCAGAACCCGAGGAGGATCCACCGCCCATTATCTCGATCCGAAGCACCCGGTCGGAGAACTTCATGTTGTTGAACGCGAATCCGAAATCGACTCCGGAGGACTCATGAGGGCTCAAATCAGATTCCATCGGGATTATGATTTCACCGAACACATCCGTATGCACTGTAAATACACTTTGCTCCATGGCAGCGAAAGGAAATGAAGAAACTTGATTTGAATCTTTTTCGTTTCCACAAGTTCGAAAGAGAGAACAGCTTCGAGACGAAGAGGCTGCTCTTATATATAGCTATCTAATGACCGGTTCGGTTTGGTTTATGAAGCAATATCCGGTTTACTCTTTAGATATTAAAACCGTTGCTATTATATTCGGTCAAAGAGCTTTGGATTTTTTTATGAGAAAACATTAAATGGCGCATTAATTGTATTCTTCGATGATTCTTAATTACATTAAGACAAAAGTGTGAAGTTTTCTAATGTATTAATTTGATCAACTTTACTAATCTGATAACAATCATTTGTTATGTTAATGTCAAAAGAGCTTTGGATTTGTTTGAGAAAACATTAAATGGCGCATTCATTTTTCTTCTCTTCAACTCTGCTCGTATTAATGTATTCTTGGATGTGTTTTAATTACATGTGTTAGTTTCCTAATGATATTAATTAGATAAACTTAATAACCGTTTTTGTAGAAAGACACTTGTTGAAAAGGAGATATCGTACAAGCTTACAACATGGAGCTACTATGCGCAATTCAGCAATTCATAATTGAGGTTTGTGTGGTCTTTATTAATGTGATATACTTCTTTGGCATGTAGTTATAAGCTTTATGATTAAGAAAACATTAAATTTTATTGAATATTCTGCTCAGATATCAAGTAATAACTACAACGATGGTAATAGAAAAGTACTCTCATCAAGTAAATTTACAACGATGGTAATAAGAAAAATACTCTCGAAACAAAGCACTAAAGATGGCAAACAGCAGACGAGAGAGAACAACAATTCTAAACGAATGGATTTAATCAGGGTCGGTTCATGGTTTATAAGGATCCTTGAACAAAAAAAAAATTAAACACTTTAATAGTTAAAAATGCAATTTTATTATAATTTTAAAAATATATGTTATTTAAAATGTTATTAAGTTTATATATGAAAACATATAAAATATTTTTTTTTAGAAATACATGTAAATTTATTTATTTTTCTTTACAAAATTTATTAGGGTAATAAGTAACACCTTTGTTGGGTATTGGTCCCACCATCACTCGAAGTTTAAGCCCAGCTTCACAATAACCATACCGTGAGGTTATGAAATAATGAACTCCTGGCTCCGTGAGCTTAACAAGATCGTGTCCCGTCTTGTGCATGGCTACATGAGATAGCATTGGGTCGCATGTCATTAATTCTAGGTCACCGCTGATCTCATAGACGTCGTTGACTTCGTTGGCGTATTCGACTATCTTTAACATGAAATTGTTTCTCCACACTCCACTTTTATAGAAGTCTTTGTCGTCATAGACGTTCCATCCTTTTGAGTCTCCGACCTTGTAGGTCTTTCCGACAGGAAGTATCTTGCTAGGTGGTGTTGGTGGAGGAACCGGATGTGATGAGTCGTGGATGACAAAACCTTCGAGTTTCTGTCCCAATACGTATTGAGCTTGGTTTAAGGTGATGAAGCTGTGAAAACCTGGTTCCGTAAGGGTCACGACATCGTGTATTGTGTTGTAGGCGGCTTTAAGAGAAGAATAGTCGCATATCTTGTATTCCAAAGAGCCAGAAACATGAGTCACGTCCTTGATGTTGGGATCGTATTCGAAGACGAGAGAATCTCCCACGTGGACCTTTTTATGGTCGGTCTCGGTCCAAGCGCTAACACGAAACTGAAAATTCTTGTTCTTGTCGCCATTATCTACCGAAGATGAACAAGAAAGATCACAAGTGAGAAGGAAGAAAGAAAGTTTTGGAAGCAAATCTTGAACTAGCGTTGATGAATGTTTGTATGAAACAAAATAGAATACCGTAACAATCCTTTTATAATGTTTTACAGAACCTATTTTTTCGTTTTTAAAGATTTGCCTATCTACATTATTTCCTATTTTAATGATCTAGTAAACCGTTTTAACTTAGATTTCCGCCGCATTGGAAGAAGAAAGTCTCTTGGTGGTCCTTGAGCTAATAGGCTACGTACTTGGCTTCAGTCCATAGGCTTTGCCAAAGCCATGCTGCCTTAATTTACTACAAGGACGTGGTACTTCTTCTGGAGGTGCCAAGTTATCAGGCAGTGCTATAAAAAAAGTAGACTGTAATCTATTGAATACAAGTTCTTAATAAGTGAGACGAACTCGGTTTCTTCCGGGATGTTTATTGAGCTGACCAAACTTGTTGGATTATAATAACTGGGCTTGGGATTCTTTGTTTCTTTAGACCAATGTCCAATAACATCTTGTTAGAGCATGATTAACCGGGGTCTCTTAAGGTGGGGTTCTTAGCTTTTCTAAGAGACGTATCTTAGCTTTTAACTAAGAAAAGCTAAGAACCGTCTCTTAAATAAGAACCATAAGAGCCGTCTCTTAGCGGGAAAAATGCAAAAAAAAAAAAAAAAAAATTAAAAAAACAAATTTTTCGTTAAGAACCCCACCTTAAGAGACCCGGGTTAATCATGGCCTTAGGTCTCGGATATTTACCCCTGTAAAAGGAAAATCAAATTATATATTCAGTTTAATTAGTTTATAGTACATGTTGAAGAAAAATGTTTGCCTTCGGTTAAATTTTATTAATCATTAATGTGTTTGTCTTAATTCATCTCCATCAAAGCCAAAATGTTTAGGTCTACTGTTGATGGATCAGACCGTTAGAGCAATTCTCTAATAAATTTCTTTTGAAATAGTTATTCGGTCAGTTTTCTCAAATATATTTTTAAATTTTTATCCTAAAAATAATTTTTTATTCTAAAAATTTTAATTTTAATTTTTAAAATTTTAAAGTTTACCTCTAAAATAATATTGCATAAATCTAAACTTTATATTTAGATTAGTTAATTCAAAGAATAAGTGTATATTTATATTTTTTAGTTAAATCTATTTTGGTCTTTATAATAAAATTTTTTTAAAGCTATGAAAGATATTTTTCTAGTTTTATCTAGTGACAAAGTAAAAAAAAAAACTTAACGTCCAGAAAAACCTTAATCAGGAAAGAAAGAAAAAATTGCAGAAATCCATACAAACGTTATTATTGAGAGACAGTATAATTTAACTATTAAGCAAATTATTAAGGCTATTAAAAACTGAAATAAGTGACCCTTAGGAAAAATTATAAAAATACAACAAAATAGCTGTTGTCCATTACCTGTAAACCTAACACTGCCAAACCTGACAAAATCCCATCACCAAACTAGGTCCAGTTTCAATTCAAGTACAGAACATAAAATCTTAAAATAATTTACAGCTATCTACAACAAGTACACATTAAAAACATTTATGAAACTCTATTTGTAATAAGATTTTTTTTTCTTTTTATCCTTCACAGGAACAGCAACAAGACAACCTCCAGTTTCAGACCATGAGATATTGTGGGCCACAGAGACAGAAGAAAACGAGGATTCGATTGATTTAATTAAAAATATATTGGTCTCTTTTGATATATATGATTAATAAAGTACCCAAACTCTAAATAACAATATTCTTGAAAAAACAATACTCTCGTATCATTATCAGAGCTAAGGAGTAATCTCGAGTCTTGGCTCGAAGCTAAACCCAGTAAAGAGCTGAAGAGGGAACTTCTTGGAGACAGGGCACTTCTGAGACCACTTCCAACACTTTAACTTCATGTCAAAAGTCAAAAGCGCAGGAGATCCGTAGCTCTGAATGTAAACCATATCATCACTTCCACTACTAGCAAACACATCGTCCAACTCACCAAACCCTTGGAAGAATCTCTGTGGCATTCTCGCCATCTCTTCCCACTCTCTCCCTCCTTCTTTCAAACACCATATCCCAATCCCTTTAATGATGTCGGGCCTATCTTGTTTCCCTATCCCTCCAACGACCACAAGCTTCTCCTTGAGGTTCATGAGTCTCCCACAGGTTAAAGAACACGGCATTGGGATAAAACTCCTCATCAAGGATGATGTGGACGATGATAAGTTAGAAGCAATCAAGCCGTGTCGATGATCAGAGCCTCCTGTTGAGTAAATCAAGAAGTAGAGAACATTGTCGATGATCAGACTCTCGTCTCCTCCTCTCCATCCGGTTAAGACATCGGTTAAAGATGTTGTCCATGTCATTGTTTCAGAGTTGTAGAGATGAACAGAGAGCTCCCATTGGAAGAAATCTCCCGGAACTTGCTTTGACTTCACTACCGAAACAGAGTAACTCTGTTTTGCTCTATTCATGGAGGTAGACAATGCTGTGTAGTCTGTAGCCTTGTGACCAGGTGGTTCAATAAGCCTCCTCCATTGTTTAGTGATAGGGTTTGAGACATAGATCTTGTTTCTACAGTCATTATCCATGAAACAAACCAATCCAAAAGAGGAAGCAACAAACCAATTCGAAGTCTCGATACAAGGAAGATCAAAGCTGTACCATTTTCTTATAACCGGATCATAAGCATAACCGGATGGATCATCAGTGCTAGTGAACATGAAGTACCAAGGTCTCTGAGAAACATAGTTGTTGTTGGAGAAGTTCCATAAGAATCTACGAGAAGATACAATCTCGTTCCATCTTTTGCAGACCGTACCAGCTCTGAAGATGCTTGCAATGGGGAGAAAGGATAAGATTCTTTCTAATAAATCGGCTGGGAGGAGAGAATCCATCGAAAAGGTTTGGTCTTTGGTCTCATCATCATCGCTTTGCTCATAGTATGATTCAGCTTCAGAGACGTATGTAGTAATGTAGTTGTACGGATAATGAGTCCAAGACGTTTCTGCTTCCATCCTCACTGAAAAGAACAACACAAATAATCAAAAAAAAAGAAGACAACAACCTAACATAGATAATCCATTTCACAACATAGAACCTATTCAAGAGATTTGCCTTATGAGACATGCATAAACACATCTAAAACGAAGAAGAGAAATAATAACTTAGTCAGAGTCCACTGTTTTTCAGACAGAAACTAAAAAGAGAAAGCTTGTGTCATGCTTTCAACATCAAGATTTTAAATTGATGACAATTAATACAAAGATTAGGTATTAGGTATACAAAAAAAAAATCACATCAAACGAATATCTGGTAACACCATACATCATTAAATACCAAACTCCATTATCAATCAGAGAGATTATGAGCACGGAACATAATCAATGAACCAATCAGAAAACGCAGAACAAGACAGTGAAACCAAACAGAAGAATTTCATTACACACCTTTGAATAGGAGAGCACGTGGGTCTGTGAATCTTTAGCGTTTACGAGATTCAGACCGATAAAGTGTCGGACTTTTTTGGATTTGCGAGTGGGAATGCTGGTTTTGGTAATTGAATAGACTCGAAAGTTTAGATTTTTTTTTCTTAAAAGTAGATGGAAATGAAATGGGTTTGTCGGAATTTCGGATTTAAATCGAAGAGACGTATTTAAGTATGAATGATACGGACACTGAAGAGCTAAAAGGAGGACAAAAGAGAAACGAAAAGGAAAGACAGAAGAGAGAAGAAGAAGACGAAGACGTTTGCTCTCTTCTCTTAATTCTATTTTTCTTTTTGCCCATTTTATTATGGGTTTAAATAATAAAAATATGAAGTACAGTGTAGGCGCGTATCTGCGCGTGTTGTTTACTATACTTCTATGTAAAAAAGAAAGAATAAATAATAGTATATGCAACTATGTTATTTTTATTTTTTTTTAAGTATTTCATGGGAACTTACAATTTACAAACAAACAAATAATGAAAATATCATAACACCAATAATAATGCTGTCTTACTCATCAACCTGTATATTTCTTTTAAAATAGTACTGTATGATAGACTATTGGCGTTGTATAAGTATATATATCTAATAATGTAGAAAAAAACAAAATCAATAATATATTTTACTTTGTAGTGTGAAATCACCGAAAATCATGTTGTAATTTGGTATTTACCTCTGCAACCAGAAGTTTTAGCTGAAAATTACATACCACATGAAGTAACCTTATTTCTTTTGATTATTTTCTGAAAAATAAAGCAATAAAACTAATGAAAATGTTTATTATTATTTCTTTTAGTAATTATACTTTGCTTTTTCAAACACTGAAAGGTCTGTCTCTATACTTTCCTTAGCCTAGACTTCTCGCAGTTTCTTAGTGGCCAATGCCCTTTACCTAAAACACTCACTAGATCACTAGGCAATAACAATAATCAAAATCAAACACCAATAAATAACTAATTAGTCTGTCTGTACATGTTATTAATTGCAATTTTCGTCATGAAGCAAGATAATTAATTATATTAAGTATACCTTTCGAATGGTGCTGGCTTCATATGCACTAACTACTTCTAACGTGTAAAGCTAAATATTGATCTCAGCTCTTTCTTTCTACTTTCGACTAATATTCATATGCCCTTACCCTTTATGGTTATGTAACCACTCCATTATTCATATTCCATATACAATAACATGTATTATGCAATCAGTGGCTCATATACATACTAATACTATATGACCACATTGCTGGTTATGATGTCTTTTACAAATCTTGGATCTTTTGTATATGTTTTCTTTGATCTTAGTCCTACGGTCAATTGTTTATTTGGTAGCTTTACTATTGAGTATAGCTGTATAGGTCACTTTTCGATTCGTACGTAGCATCATAGAGTCTATCAAATAAAAATAATTATTTTTCTAGCCAGCTGAACTAATTATGCTTGCATGTCGCTTATTATACTCTTGATCAAATTAGAAAACATAAAACTGGAATGTTTGTTATTATCTGTAATATTATAGTTTGAAATCACGTACCAAAAACTGAAATAAGATATGATGAAGACAAATGTCCTAGTAGTATATACCATTTATACTTTGAATGTTTATAAATCCAAAAACCTAAGGCATATACCTTATACTATGTTCTAGTGAATAGTAGGGATGCACTGTCTTTAATTATTGTTTTTAGTTTTCTAGCGAAGGTATTAAAGATTCATAATACTTTATGCACATGGATACCTAACTTTTTTCAAATTGTAAATTCATTAGTCATACAAGCTTGATGTCTAACTAATTGGTTGGAAGCATAACTGTAATTTTGTTTTACCTTATACAGTAATTCTTTTTTTTTTGTGTTTATAAGCACATTACAAACTTTAAGAACCTTAAGGTTTGTAATGATGTCATTATTTTCCATGTAAATCAGATTTGGTTGAACCGAACAGTTCTTTGAAAAGATTCAAATTCGACTATCATTTGATCTAATTTATAACAAAAAAAACTTAAGAACTTCCAGAAACAGATTTTCAAATTCTTATCAGGTGCAGAGTTTAATATGTCTATTTTAGCGTAGATCCGCCCCTGGCTATAGCTGCTGATTGTAAAAAATAGTCACATTAGTTATGTTATGGTTTTAAAGACTTTTGAGTTGTGGCTAAATCCTGATGCAACGTGTAAAAACATGAGTTTATTTAGGAATGTTGTACAAAGATTTTTTGTTTGCAAATTGGTATGATTGCCACCATTGATATTTTGTTATATGACTTATTTTAAAGATAAAACCAAAAAGAAAAAAAAAATATAAGGGAGTAGTCAAATCGCGTTTAACGTCTAACAAGTAGTAGAATATAAAAGAACATTATTGTTTTGTTAAAAGAACAGGACTGATGCGAAGACTGTTTGGAAGATCTAGCAAGATCAATATGCACTAATCAATTTGGCCTATTTGGTGGTTGCATATAAAGATATATATATATATATATATATAAAAAAAATTAGAGAATGATAGATAGTCAAAAATAAAAATATAAATCATATAAGGACATGGTGGCAAATACTAATTTGTTATGAACCGGCCATGGTCTTTTTTGCCAAAGGTAACTTTGTGCACATTAAGTCACTTCTCACTTCTTTATATTATGGAGCAAACCCACTAACAAAGGCACACGCATGCATCTTTGTTTATAAACGAGCCTTCAAAAATTTACTGGTTTGTGCGTCTACACAGTACAGTACAGTACATAGATTGTTTCTCAAATATACACCACATGATTATATAAGAGTGTTAATGTTATTTCTTGGCAGCAAACTAAAGTGGATTAGAAGTCGCAGTTATCATGATTATGTTCTCTTCTGTCCCACGTTTTGTTGCTCCCTTTTTTTTTGACTGTTTCTCTACCACGTTTCGATCTATATACCTATCTTCTCTCTCTATAGTTCTAGAAAAGGACTGATCCCCATTTTTTCAGAAAACGATTTTAATCCTAGCTTTTGCTCAGCTGCCTTTACATACAGCTCCTTCCTCACTTGCAAATTTAAGATTTGACCAAAGGATGAGTGGATTATAAGGTATGCAACATTAACTAATTCAGAAAAGTAAGAGTTTTCATTTCATCTTTCTCGGCCCAAACCTTCAGGGCCAGCATTCGCTGTGTTCTTGGGCTTTTTTACCATTAATGTTGCTTATAGATGTCCATATTGGTAAGAGCTTGGGCCTTAACAAAGTTATATGGTCTTGGGCCTTAACCTTAGTTTGATGACCAAGTATGACAAAGGAAAACAGCCAAAAGCGGCCACCATTTGATCTTATAAACCTTATAATATTAGGGATAATACCAAATAACACCCACACCACATAACATTGAACAAAGCATAACCACAAAAGTCACAATTCACAAGTATCAAAAAGAGCCATGTGAAAAGACTAACAATAGCTACAGAAGAACAAAAAAAACTATAATAATATATTGGGAGTCTCATACTAGCAAATAAATCTCAATTCAATTCAATCTAACATCTCTTTTTCCATAGTAACAAAACGAAATTTTCAAAGATTCAAAAAGCAAAAGTAATCAAAACACATGATGATGATGATAATCAAACAAAAACAAAAGCTCTCAACTTAGCCATGAGTATTCAAAGCTTCCCAAACCAAGTTCTTAACCACAGGATTAGCCTTATCTCTAGCTTGATAAGCCGCTTTCTTCAAAGTCCTAACGGTCAACTTATTCGCCTCCCACCAAGACATACTCCTATACGGAAGCTTATGCTTCTTACAAAGCTCCTGAACCACGGGAGCCACTTTCCTGAGGTTACAACGCGGCAGCCTGGGGAACAAATGATGCTCGAGCTGAAACTGTAACCCACCGTAAAACCAATCCATGTACGTTTCACACGTGATATCCAACGTCCCCGCCGCTTGCTTCTCGAACCAATCGTGCCCCATTGGTGGACCCATGTAGACATCCGCAGCGAAATGGTTAAGCGTGAATTGAATATGCTGGAGAGCCGTTACGGTGAAGCTAGTGAAGACAAAGAAGAATCTTTCAGACCAGGTTGGTAGACAAGAAACTAAAAGTGGGAACCATGTCCAAAACACCAAGATCCCCGCGAAGTTGAGGGCACGATCTGAAACTTCACGTCTGGAGAAGAGTAAGAGGAACGTTTGGATAAAAAGGTTTATCCTTCCGAAACACATGACCGGGTAATAAGAGAAATGCTGGTAGCTAATGAAGAACCTCGCGACGGGGTCGAAAGTTAGCTTCCGGTCGTAAAACCGTGACGTTATCGAATTAAAAAACTTAGCCGAGACGGCGAAGACAGGGATGTGCTGAAGATCGGGATCGTAATCGAGGCTGTTACAAGCCAGGTGATGAGCGTTGTGAGTCCATTTCCACCACGCGATCGATATGCCAGTTAGGCAGTTACCAGCGACAAGCTGCACGATTCTGTTACACTTCTTGTTCGACATGATAACGTAGTGTCCGGAATCATGACCTATGTACGCGCTCTGCATCCATAAGAGTCCCAGCACAGCCGCAGCGATTTGGTGAGTGAAAAGAGAGTCACAAGCCAAAACTCCGTAGAGCACTGCGGCGAACATGGCGGCGATGAAGGATAAGGTGAAGAGAGTGTTGTGTCCTTTGGATTCGAATAAACCGAGTCTGCGAAACTCAGTCGCCATGCGGCGGTAATCGCGCGAGACCTCGGAGATTTGGTAGTCTCTGATGTGGTAACCGGTGAAGAGATTCTCGAGGCGGTGCCAGGCTGTTCCGGGATGGAACGCGATGAACGCGTCGGTTACGTCTTGACCGACGAGGTTGAGGATGATCGTGTCTCCTCCCGGGTGGGATTTGATCCATTCGGAGACGTCGTAGACTTTGCCTTGAATCGAGATCCATAGATCTCCAGGTTTGTTGTGGGTTTTGAGATCATCGTGAGTAATGTACTTCTTCTCCGCCATTGAATCGGAAGTGTTTGTTACCCTCTTCCACACCTTATCTTATACTACTATTATGTTTTTGATATTATTTCGAATTAAACGAATATCTCGGGACCGATTATATTACGTGGCTACGTATTTCTTTTGAATTATAAAAAAATTGTTTTGGTATGGTTAATTATTATTAAAAGTTAGTGTTGGCCCTCGTAGTCATGAAATGGCAAGACACACCACGTGTTATAGCCTTAGATATTTTTCTTCTATCATTATTCATTGGTTGGTATCCATCAATTTTCTACGCACTTCCCATAAAAGGTATAGTATCCGCCAAATGCCAAAAAACGGAAAAAATATTTTAATTTTTTTAGTTACTCAATCTGAAAATGATGATTTTTTACCATTTTAGATTTATTTTTTTACTATATCAATCACGTCGTTTTATTACGATGCTGTTAACAGTATGTGCTGTCTTGCTAACATGAACTTTTTTGGTTGTAAAAGTACAATATTATTATAGTTTTGGCATATTCCATGATACCTTTTTTTTTAATTGAGATGCATCGGCCCTGTTGGTTAACGGCTCACCAAGACATGGTCTCAAAGAGGCACAGCTGTTCTCTTCAAGATCTTTTTCTCTTCTATTGTTAACTATTCATGATATTTTCTCTTTTCCTCATTGACATCTATCTTATATTCTATTTTACTCCTCAACCAAACAATTATTATTTTGTTTTCAAGTGCAGTTACAGACAACCAAAAAAAAGTCAGATAACTATAGCCTTTAATTATATTTAAATATATTACAAATTAAATAGCTAATGGGAGGGAAGCTCCTCATCTAGGAAATTTAAACGAAGACTTTTTTTTGTTAATGAATATATGCACTGCAAAGACGATTATTCACTATTTTTTTACTAAAATTCACAAATATAACGTTTGAAATTTGGTACAAAACTATTATAAGCTTTGTTTTTTTTGGGTAGGAAAAAGATATTTTGAATTGCAAATATTCTGAAGATATCTTGAAAATTTTATGAGGCTCAGTCCAAAGAAATTAGACCAATGGGCCTACATGTCATAATAACCTTCATTTATTAAATAATATTAACGGGCTTAGGCTTACGGTCTATATCAGAATGGGCTCTCAAAGTAAAAGCAGAACCTATATTATACCTGTATTAGGCCTTAGTGTTTAAGCCCATTAGGCACTAATGTGTTTTAAAACGTAACGACGAATCATAATTAATTCCAAATCTCTTTATTCGAAAAATAATAAATTGTTTTTTTTTTTATCGGATTCAGATCGATTTGGCTCAAGAAGAATCCGATCTTCATCATTCGATAGAGAGGAGGAGGAATCTGTAAGGTGTAGTAGGTTTTAGAAAGAGCTATGTGGAGTTCGATTGAGAATCTGAAGGAGAACTTGAACAAGATCGCGCTCGATGTGCATGACGACGACGAAGATGAAGAGGATCTACACAGTTACGGCTCATCCAATGGCGTTGCTGATTCATCGGACTCTAATTGGAGAAATTCGAATGGGTTTAGGTCTTTCAGGTCCGTTTCGAGGTATCCGATCTCCAATGGAATCGAATCGCCTGCTCATCATGAGGTATATTAGGTCTTTAATTCATCGACTAGGATTCTAATTTCACTAGAATGTTGCTTGCCTTGTGAATCATTTTTTGTTTGTGTGTTTTAGATTGAGAGGTATAAGGCAGAGATTAAGAAGCTTCAGGAATCTGAAGCAGATATAAAAGCTTTATCTGTGAATTACGCAGCTCTATTAAGAGAGAAAGAGGTAAAGATTCTTACTTTATTTATAATTTAATCCATGAACCTCTATTTACTCTATCTCCTTACCTCCATAATATATCAATTGATACAGGATCAGATTTCCAGATTGAACCAGGAGAATGGTTCATTGAAACAAAATCTGAAAGTGGCTCGAACCGACATTTACAGAGATTCAAACAATAATGCTGTCAAGGTAGACACATGAGATGTTTGTTTGCATCTCTATCTGATGTGTGCAGTTTGGTTGCAATTCATAGTATTATAGAGAATGCTACTACTCGAGAGTTATACTGTCTGAAATGGTGAATGCATTATGGTTATAGGCTCAGCGTGTTAGTGGGATTTAGTTAGAGATAAAGCTTTACTTTAGGTTTAACGTAATATCATGATTCCAGGAAGCTTGATATTGTGGTTTTTATCAAGAAAGTTTTGTCAACATCCGTATCTTGAGTCACTGACATAAGCCGTAGATTCTTTATTTGCTGATTTTGTTTAGTTATGCCATCATGCATGAAGATTTTAAGTTATTAGATTTATTTTTTAATCTTCTCCAGGGAAACAACGTTCAGTCACCCAACCGGTTACAAAAATCGTTGTCTAATTTAAAGACTCGAAGCCATATGTCCAATGGAAAAGGGAAGGATATCGATTCACAGATTAACGAAAAGGTAACACCATTGTTTATTTACCATTAGTTTAAGATAAACGCTTTTTGTGGTCTTGAAACTGTTTGTTTTCTAGGATACATAATTACATACTAGAGAGTTTCTGACTAAAGTTCCAGTTTTTTGGAGTAGATAGATCTTGTAATACGTAAGACACCTTTTTTTAGTTGTATTGAAAGTGACTTTTATTGCTCTTGGTGAAAACCCAACTCTAAGCGGTAATCTGGATGCCATTTTAGGACCTTGCAGATATGCTAGAAGATAGAACCAAATCACTGGCAGCTGTTCAAGCTAAAGAGCTTGCCAAAGAGCGTGAAAAATTAAGAGACCTCCAGCTTTCTCTACAGGGTACGTAATATTACCAGGATTTTGGTGCTTCTTTTGTATCTGTCCTATCTAGTATTCTCACTTACCTTACTTTTTTCAGAGGAGCGCAAGCGGAGTGAATCTTTCAAGGAGGAACTCGAGTCGCTGAGGTTAGATAAGAACAAAGTAAGCCCTTGAATTAGGAAAGACTTACATTAATGTTTACATACAGGAATCACCATCTTTAACTTATAAACTTGTTATTTTCTGCAGACCTCCTTGGAGATTAGCAAAGTGCGTAGTGAATTGGATGCAAAATTACATGAAATCAACCACTTGCAGATGAAGTTGAGTGGTCATGAGAGCCATGCTGTCGGAACTGCCATGGAACGTCTAAAAGAAGTTAACAAAGCTCTGGAGAAGGAAAACAACGAGCTTAAGGTTTACTGTGTCCCATACTGCCTCATTGTCATTCTATAACCCAATCTGACCTGATTTTCCCCTACTACGTAGTTGAAACGAAGTGAGCTAGAAGCTGCTTTGGAAGAAAGCAGGAAGCCAACCAGTAGCAGAGTCTTCCCAGACGCCACAGAGACTCTGACTAGACATCCCAGTAATTTGGACAAGGTTCTCTAACTAGACGAGAGATTTTATTGTATACGAATTTTGCATTGTAGAGTAATGCAGAGTAATTATTTATGATATGTAGAGTAATTATTTATCGTTTCTTCTTAAACTGTTCCATATATAATAGGAGAAGCAAGAAAGCTTTCCACGAAAAGAAGAACTGGAGCAGTCTTTGCAGAGGTTGGAAACAGATGTAAAGGAAACACGACGAGAAAGGGATAAGGCACGGCAAGAACTAAACCGGCTCAAACAACATTTGCTAGAAAAGGTTGGCTACTGTAAAAGCTAATTAACTACATAATCAATTATTGTGACATCAGGACTCCATCTGTTTACATGTTCTATCTCTTTGATCATGTTTTACATTGATCTCTGTTTTCTAACAGTTCATTCATAAACAATATTTTCTTGATATTTTATGGGAAAGCAATGGGTTTATGTTTTCTTTGCCATAAATCTTACAGGAAACCGAGGAGTCTGAGAAAATGGATGAAGATAGCCAATTGATTGAAGAACTTCGCCAGACTAATGAATATCAAAGGTCGCAGATATCACAGTTGGAGAAAGCACTTAGGCAGGCAATGGCTAATCAGGAGGATAACAGGCTTAGCAATGACAATCAAAACCGAAAGTTAAAGGAAACGATTGATGACTTGAATCTAAAGCTGACAAATTGTTTGAGAACGATTGAGTCCAAAAATGTTGAGCTTTTAAATCTTCAAACTGCTCTTGGCCAGTATTATGCTGAAATCGAAGCTAAGGTTAGTACTTAGTAATAGAAAATTCAAGACTTGCCATTTTACTGTCAATTTATTGATTTGTTCTTGCTCATTATGTAGGAGCATTTTGAGCGGGAGCTTTTGGTGGCTAAAGACGAGATGATGAAGCTTAATGCTCGTTTGAGAGTATGAATATAGCTAATACTTTTCCTTTGTTAACTATGACGTACCATTTCCGTATTGGTCTGATGCTATTTTGCTGTTGCTTAAGGATGCTGATGAGCGGTTAGAGTCATCGAATAAAGAAAAGGAAGACATCACAGCCAAACTGTTGCAAGCCGAAAAGGTTGCAGCTGAATGGAAAAACAGAGTACGTAAGGTTGAAGAAGACAATGCAAAAGTGCGACGTGTTCTTGAGCAGAGCATGACGAGGCTAAATAGAATGTCAGTGGAGTCGGATAATCTTGTTGATAGGTACACCAATCATATAGATTTTTCGATTCTCCTGTCATAGTTAGATATCTTATGTAGTGATGAAATCCGACAATTTTTTGCAGGCGTATCGTTATCAAATTACTAGTGACGTACTTCCAGAAGAACCATAGCAAAGAGGTAAAGACTGATTACGAAATCTGGTTTGTTTGGCCATTTCAGAGTTACTCGAATGTTTCATTGCGTGTGCCTAGGTGTTGGACCTCATGGTTAGGATGCTGGGATTCTCAGAGGAAGATAAAGAGCGGATAGGGGTGGCTCAACAAGGAGGTGGTAAAGGTGTTGTAAGAGGCGTATTGGGCCTTCCCGGTCGCTTTGTTGGTGGAATCCTGGGTGGGAAATCCGCAGTTTCACATCATAATGCGGAGGCTTCTGATAACCAGGTAAAAACTCCTCCACTACACTGATCTAACGGCTTAGAAACACGCCAGTCATAGTAATTCAGTACACAGAGCCCAAAAGTTTCACTAAGAGATATTGTTCTTTTTTGGTTTATGTTTTGCAGTCTTTTGCGGATTTATGGGTGGACTTCTTACTCAAAGACGCAGAAGAGCGTGAAAGAAGAGAAGCAGAAGAGGCAGCAGCAACCAAAGCCAAACAAGATTCAGAGAAGACAAGACAAGACTCATCTTTGTCGCCTGATTCGGAATTCTCGACGGTGCCTCTCAGATCACCAGAGAGTAATCAACGGCTCTCGAGACTACTTCCTTAAGATTATAAAATAGAAGAAGATACACATACTTTACATTGTGTTTGTAATTATGATCTCTCTCATTCAGAGTTTGTTTGTTCCTTTTGTTCTTTTATTCCCAATTTTTCTCTGAAGTAAAAGCTATTTTCCTTTTGGTGATGTATGTATTGTGTTGAAAATTTGAATGGATACGAAAGAATAAAAGTGAGATATCTATGAAATGTTATCAGTACCACATTTATTTTTGTTCTTTATCTTTAACCAAACTTGATCATATCATCGGAAAACGTCAAAGGGAGAAAGAGTCCTTAACCCAACTTTGCCTTGAGGGAAGCAAGAGAGATCTTGACCAAAACTTTGTGCAGTTTAAAAGCTTTTAATAGGTACAAAGTACTTACAGATGTTGAACCAGTGGCTCACAGCCGCCCCACAGGAAAATTGTTTTTTTTGTTATCAAATGCATATAGACCATTATGGGTCCATGCAAGCAGTCTTATGTTTTTTTCTCTCTATTCTTTGGTTAAAAGAATGGCCACTTTGTGCATATTGTTATTTTACTCTAAAACTTTAAGTCAACGTTACCAATATTACGGGAAATTTTGTTCAAATCTCAAGTTCCAACTAGTTTGTTCCCACCTTTGGAGACATTGATCTATGACAATCTTATATAATTAGATTATGTAACTATATAGTTTGACTTTTAAGTCCGAATCTCGATTAGCCAGATATGATTAACTAAATCATGCAGCCATATAGGTTCTCGTACTAATACAATATTCAGTTTGATTCAGCAAAAACAAAACTATGTAATGATATCAACAAAAAGATTTATTTCATAAATGCATCGGATCCCTAAAAAAACAAATGTAATATTAACTTCATGTTCTTCTCCGATCGGCGGAGTATTGAGACAACGGGACAACTTCCGACAACGGAGTCGACTGTGGTGTTGACTGAGGCGTGGGAAGTGGAGAGTTTCGACAAACGGGACAAGAACCATTGAGTTTAAGCCAAGCGTCAAGACAAGAAACATGGAAGTAGTGTTTACACTCAGGCATCATCCTTACCATCTCTTCTTCCATATACTCACATAAACATATGGAACACGTCGTGTCTCCGTCTCCACTTTGAAACTCATCACCGTCGACGGTGATACCTTTAGTGTAACGGAATTTAGGGTAAGAGTTGATGATGGGTTGATCAAGTCCACCTACGACGATGTTACCAGAAGGAGCTGACTCAAGATCGTCTCCTTCAGCTACGAATATGATTCTTGGGACGATTATGCTACGGTTACCGAAAGAAGAGTCTACGTTGGAGGCAGAGAAGCGGAGGCGGGAGGCGCGGCAGCAGATGTAGGAAGAGAGGATGATGGTGGAGATGAGGACGAGGAAGCCAAGAGCTATGGCTATGGAGTAGCCAAGGCCGAGGCTGGTTATGTAAGTAGGTATAGGGACTGGAGGAGGTGGAGGAGGAGGAAAGATGGTGGTTGTGGCGGTTGACATTTGATGGTAAAGAAGGTTAGGGCCATGTGGCGAGAGAGATGGTAACAAGAGTAATAGAGATTACTATTATTATTTTTGTTTTCTTGGGAGGTGGGTGGGAAAATGTAGCTACGGCATTGAATACAAAAGTTTGGCAAAATATTAAAAGCTTTGCATTTATTAGGGTTCTTGTTTATAGGTTTTGTGATAATAGTGATCTCACTTTGTGGCCCAATGATGGTGAATTTTTTTTTATAAGTGCTTCACCAGTTTGGCATTGACATCATGACATGTGTGATATTTGTTGTTTTATCATTTTTAGTTGCTTCGTTTCATAGTCATGATGTTATTATTATTGGTTTATAGTCTTAGTTTTAATGACTACTAAACTTTTACAAGTTCAATTATTTCATGGCATCGTGTTACTCATAAACCATGATAGATTTCACTTTCTTGCTATATGTCTATAGGAGGGGCACTTAACCAAACAAAGGATATATACACAAGCATTTGGATGTCCAATCGGGTTCAGTTTGGATTTAACCTTATTTTGGTTTTTCGAAATCATAAATTTAATCTTATTTAAATATTTTTTTTTAAGTTTGGTTTGAATTTCGAATTTCTTTTGATTTGGTTTGGATATAATAACACACCGTAAACCTGATTGAACCCATTATAAATTTAGATTTTAGTTATAGTTCGGATTTCAATTATCTAAATACTTATATGTAATTCAAAATACATATTTTAATTCACAATCTTAGAGAATTTAATTTTCATGAACAAAAGTGTGATTACATAATTAAAAATGTTTGTTAGCATAGAAAAACATAAACAAATTACTAATTAATAATTCTATAAACGTGGTAAAAATTATATAAAATTTTAAAATAATATAACATTGAATTCAAAAATCAACTTATTTGTAATCAAACTATAAATGCATTGTCAAAACATAAAAATCTCAAAATTTAACCAAATACTAAAGATATAAATTAAATTAAGTATTTGAGTTAAACTCATGTTATATATTTAAGATCTATAAATATTTTGGGTATATATTTATGATTTAGTATAGTAAGAATTTTTTTAGGTTTCTGAAATTTGGGAAGTCTTTCAGGTCGGATATACTTACGGATACAGTTCGGTATGGATTTATTTTTCGTTGGGTCAAATCGGTTCAGATTTTCAGGTTCTGTATATGGAAAAAGGTTGTATGTATCCAGTGAAGTATGTACTGTGGGATCTAAATCGTTTATATTGACCAGATAGAACCAAGAACCGATTATTGTACGACTTCGAATGTATTACAAAAAAGAACTCCGTTGCCGAACCCGAGTCTCTAGGGTGAGAGCCGAGTATCCTAACCAGCTAGACTACAACAGATTTTGATATAGTGCAAACATAACCTTCTCTCTCGCACGCTTATAGCTAAGAAGCAGTTCATGCATATGAAAGTGAGCTCAAAAGTCAAAGACTTTCTTATTCATTAATCTTTCTTTTTATTCAAGCCTAAAAGAACGTATAAAGAAGACAACCACATGTCACAAAGCAGTGAGTACTACAAAATCGAAAGAATGATCATCAAAAGAGAGGTTGCTTCCCATTGATCATCCCGAACAAATGATGAAGAACTTGTCTTGCAGCATCAGGAAGACCTGAATGCATATACTCATTCGTCACCCAAACCTGAGAAGCTGTTTCCATCACCAGCTTGAAGTTTACATACATATCTTCACAGTATACCTCCTCAGCAACAGGCACCTGCCTAAAGAAAACAATGTCAAAAACAGAGTAAAATGTTCGATGCATAAGAGAAAATGATAAAGTTTGAATGTAGCAACATCATATAATGGAGGCCAATCCTCTTTATTGGCCAAGAGATCTGCAGCAGCTTTGAATGGCTTCAATGCATGAATCTCATCAAACATCCATGGAAATATCAAACTGCAAAACAAAGTAAGCATATCAGACTACTGATTCCATCTTAGAAATAGATACTCCAGAACATTTTTGAGTGTGTGGATCTCTTACAGCGTTTAAGAAAAACTAACTAATACACTTTGGTTGATCCAGGAACTAAAATAGTATTCCATACTAACTCCAACCTATGATCAACCAAGAAGGCAAGATTTAATACAAAACATCTGAGGTTACTGATAAGAAAATGAACAAAGCTAAGCTCTTACATGTTATGCAGGCTCTCAAAACCAGTACTTGATCCTAAACCAGAAAGACCAAGAGTTTGAAGACCCTTGGGAGTGAGTATGCCTCCTGGTGGAAGAGGTAGCTAAAGACAAAGTCAAGTAACTAAACTTTAATAAACAAGTCAGTGGAATTAGAGAATGTGTTGGCCCTTTCTCCTGACCCCTCCTCCGCCTTCACACTGAGCCAAGTAATTTACAAGTTCACGAACAACCTCTTGTAGTAGTTTTCGTTCTGACGAACAACTTGTTCAAAACCAGCTTCATAACCACATCGATAAAAGCATCAATCTTTAACCACTTCTCTGTGACATGCTCTGTTCCAGCCATGCAAGTGATTCCTCGATTAGATCTCCGGAAACTATAGAAACTGATTAGACGAGATGATCTTAATAGTAGAGAAGATAGAGAGAGTAGGAAAGCTTTAAACTTTGGAAGAATCGGAGTCACGAGCGCGTGAGTCGCCAACATCTCTGTTTTACTTACTCTGTTTTTTTTTAAAGTCTTTAAATTTAAATTTAAGTCCAAAGTCATTTTCATCAACAATGGCTTCTTCACTCGTCAGGAGCATCTCTCGTGCCGCGAGAACCGTAACCACCTCCCGGTTAATGAACAACGTACCGGAAAATACCGTTTACGGAGGACCTAAACCGCAAAACCCGAACCAGAGAGTGACTCTGACTCAGCTGAGGCAGAAACATAAGAGAGGTGAGGCGATAACCGTCGTCACCGCTTACGATTACCCTTCCGCCGTTCACGTTGATACAGCTGGGATCGATGTATGTCTCGTCGGAGATTCAGCTTCCATGGTTGTTCATGGCCACGACACCACTCTTCCCATCTCTTTAGATGAGATGCTTGTTCACTGTCGCGCCGTTGCTCGTGGAGCCAAAAGGCCACTTCTTGTCGGTGATTTGCCGTTTGGTACGTACGAGTCCAGCACCATTCAGGTGAAAAGCAACCCTTTCATTACATGCTTTTAAAAGTTGTGTTCTTTTGGTCCTTTGAGACATGTGTTGTCTGAGCAAAGTACTAGTTTGGTTTGTTAAGTTTTGGTTTAAATGGTGTCTAGGCGGTTGATAGTGCGGTTAGAGTGTTGAAAGAAGGAGGCATGGATGCTATTAAACTTGAAGGAGGGTCACCTTCAAGGATCACTGCTGCTAGATCCATTGTGGAAGCAGGGATTGCGGTTATGGGGCATGTTGGGTTGACTCCTCAAGCTATAAGTGTTCTTGGTGGTTTCAGACCACAAGGGAGGAACATAGCTAGTGCTGTTAAGGTCTGAAACTAGGAGTTCATGTCTGTGATAATCCTCGATAAGGTTGTTTATGAAAGATCTTTTCTCTCTTATTTTGGTGGGATTAGGTTGTGGAAACTGCCATGGCTTTACAAGAAGCTGGATGTTTTTCGGTTGTATTAGAATGTGTTCCACCTCCTGTGGCTGCTGCTGCAACCTCTGCTCTTCATATTCCAACCATTGGCATAGGAGCTGGCCCTTTCTGTAGTGGACAGGTTCGTTTATTTTTACACTGGCCTTATATAATTAGATATGTCATATCATTCTTGTGGCTGCAGGTTTTAGTCTACCATGATCTTCTGGGAATGATGCAGCATCCACATCATGCTAAGGTCAAATCCTGAACCAATCAACCATCACTATTCTTTGTCTTAATGTTATGATTCATTTCAGGTTACTCCAAAGTTTTGCAAACAGTACGCTCAAGTAGGAGAAGTGATCAACAAAGCACTGTTGGAATATAAGGAAGAAGTATCCAAACACTCGTTTCCAGGTCCTTCTCACAGCCCTTACAAGATCTCCTCAAACGACGTGGACGGATTCGTAAGCGAGTTGCAGAAACTGGGGTTAGATGAAGCTGCTTCTGCTGCTGCAGCAGCTTCAGCTGAGAAGATGCAGTCTTCAGAGTCAGTCTCTTCTCAGTGACAAAGCTGTAGAAGTTCTCTTCATTTTGAGTAGACAGGCATGGTTTGAAGAAACAAAAGTCTTATAATAAGGTTTGATAGGAGTTTTTTTCCGGATAGAATTTGATGTGATCGAAAAAAAAAATATAAATATCCTCGTTATGTGATATTATAGAGATTATCTTAGTTTATAAATAGTTAAAAAAAAACAATTTGGGCCTCGTTCAAGCCCATTAGAATCACGGCTGATATTTTTTTCAGGCTTTTGAACGAAGAGGAGATTATTGGGTTGCTTTCAAAGTTATTGTTTAACACCTTGGGCACGTCAAGAAGGGTCGGGGAAGCTCTCGAAAAGATATAATTATATTTAAATTATTTTATTATTAATATTAAAAAAACTATAAAAATTAAAAAAATATAATACGGTTAAATTTGTTAATATAATATTTTCTTATCATATTAATATAATTTTGTATGTACTGTTATTATTATTTTTAACAAAAAAACATGTTTTGAAAAAAAAACCTTTGTTTATACAATGATATATTGTTCAATTTTAGTAAAAAAAATGGGAAGAAATCCTAGTGTTTTGTTTTGTAATTTTGTAGTTTTGAAATGTTAAATAAACAAATCCATATTTTAGGTCCATTTAAATGGGCTGTTTGAAGCCCATGTAAGAGTTCTGGACTCAAAAGTTAATGTTATATGAACCGATGATATTTGAGTGCCTGCACGTGTTTGGAATTGAACTATTCCTTAAATCGTTAATGGAGAGTGGAGGAGACTAGCGAATCTAAAAGCAGACAATTTGACTCGTTTTTTTTTCAGCAAACGACTAGAAGAAGTCAAAGCTGCCATTTATTCAACGATTTGGCTAATGTATATTTTAATCTCTAATAAATAAAAGACTATTTGATTTTAAGATATTTACTAAACTAATAAGTGCCTAACTACCTAGGCTCATTGACCCTACGATCTTCCCACTCAAAACTTTTTGTAAATGTACTGTATTTTACACCCTCTTGGCTCTTGGAATTAATCGAATTAAATAACCTTTTAAGACCATATCATAGAGATATACTGCAACTTACTGAACGTACCATTTATTATGTTTTAAGGAACTAATAATATTCTTAAAACAAAGAAAATTATAATATTTGTTCCAGCAATGTCAAATTGGATATAAGGCGGAAGTGTTTTCACTAAGACTATTAATACATGAATATTCAATTCCATGGTCAGAAAGGAATATTTACACCTTTGCATTTTCTAAGTTGAATTGAATTTTCCATCTTATTTGTCTCTTATATATATGAATATGTATTTAGGCATGTTGGACCAGTTTTAAGCTAATTGAGCTGAACTACTTCAACTAAAACTAGATAAAGTGTGACGATAATAGGTCAGTAAATTCTCAACAAAATCTTAAATAAATGGTTTACAATTGTATTTATATTTTTCATGCATAAGACATCGATTTACATAGTTACGTTGGAGACTTTCAATATCACTCGTTCTGTGGTTTTAAATTATAATATCGTATATATTCTGGCTTGGCATGAAAAACAACAATATTGGAACCTTTTATTCCACATTCTAAGACTTGTGGATCAGTAACAATAACGATAATTAATAGCTGATGTCAAAAAAAAAAAATACTTAATAGTGAAATATCAAAATAAAAAGATATAAAAGGAGAACAAGGATTGATTGGCTTATTAAATCTTTGACAACTCCATTTTTCGTATATTCTTATATGCTAACGATAACACAAAGTAAACTTTATATTGCCGTAAACATAAATGGGTTAAGCTTATAATATGGAAACACTATCCCCCTATCTTTGTTGGTTTGTTCTACCATTCATAGAATGTTAGAAAACTATAATGAATGTAACCTTCGGACATAATTTAGAGTAAAGTATGTTAGATAAATGAATCCAACACCTTACATATACATACTACACCTACATTTATGATCGAACAAAGCTTAAACCAAACAGATAAACTCTCCAAAAAAAACACCGAGCATACTGAAATATTCAATAGCTAAATTTGTTAGAAAAAGTTTTTAACCATGGTTATTTACAGATTTTACAATAATTAATCTTTATATCTTTAAGCCCTATATCGTATTCTGCATGCGTCAAATAACGTTTGATTTTACGTTCCCATGCACCGAGATTATATGACAAATAAACAATCATAATGCAAATACAAAACTCTACGAAACAATTGTACTCCATATACAAACTCATAATGCTAAGAAACAAATCGATTATTTAATATGTAATTATTCAATCCGATCGTTGGTAATGTGTAATTGTTCACATATATAGCGTTTTGTATATATAGATACTTACAGAATCTGTAACTATCCTAAACTCTCAATAAGAATCACATACATTTACTAAGGAAGAAATCGTATTAGAAGTTATTAAGAAAGTAAAGTTGTTGTAACATCAAAAACATTTATGATATAATCTAACCATCAAATATTTTGTCGACGACACTCGACAGCTATACCACGCTGATCTTGGGAAGTGTAGAAACTGATTTTTATTACACGTGCGTGTACGTATTCTTTTACTCTATAATTACACTCTCAAGAAAACGATATTTTATTCATTTTTAACCATTCGAAATAAAAATACAACGTGTCCATCTAGTAGTATTAGACTTTCTGATCTCAGACCAATTCAACATAAGGCCAAAATTAAATTTAGACAGAAGTTTTACTTTAAATGGCATAAATCTAATAAGCCGTCCAAAAAGATTTTCATTCTCTCTAATTCCTTTTAGTAAGTGGGCTGCTGCTGCCACATGTACTTTTTTTTGTTACATTTGTGTTCACATTTTTAGTTGTTTGTTACTATATCAACATAATAACTGACCTTCAAGTACTCTCAGAAACAACACACCACCCCCCCAACGACCAACCCATTACAGAAGTTATTCAAACCATTACATCATTTTCTTCCTCCTAACATTAAATGATGAAAAGAAAAACATAGTTTAAAAAATTAGTTGCACGTGATTAGACCATGTTTACGTCTCTGTCGACGCGCTAAGTAATTTTAATACTTAAATGATGTGATTTGACCTGGTAACACAATGTTTCTATAATCCGAAAGAAAAAATAAAAATAGTTAACTGACGCTTTTGGAATATGACTGTATATTCTAGAGTTCTACGTCTTAAAAGGTGAATTTGCTACTAGGAAAAAAAGGAACGATGTGTTACAGCCAGTTTTGTTTCAACAGATGTTCAATAGAGCATTATATTCTTTAGATCATTCGGATGAAAATAAGATTAAAAAAAAAAGTAAAAAGGTAAAAAACCAAGTCAAAGTAAACATCTCCCCCGAATCTACCAACGTGGGTCTAATAATAGAGTTCGTAAGACTTGTAACTTGTTAATTTGCGACTCTGGAGGTTGAATTTTTAATGCAATCTAGCCTTTTGTTTCTTATGTTGTGTCTCTAATCATTTTAATCAAAATCAAACAAACACAAAAGTCTTTGTTTTTGTTATTACCGTCGATACCAATTACTATAAGTCTGGTTTTACTCCACAACATTCTATAATTTCGGTAAACATTCAAGTATATATATCTCCATAGGCTAAAACGTTTTAAATACTTAAACTTTTATTCCTGCTCACTTCAAAAACTATTTTCAGAACAAAAAAAAAACAAATATTAAATTATATAATTTTCTATTACTTATAAATACTTCTTATAACATTAAAACACATTATTTTCACATATAATACAGTCCTTTTTAACTCTTGAGACAAACATTGTCTTGGCATAGACCTTTTAAAACTAAACTAGGTTTGACAGTGTTTCAGAGAAAAAAATAGATTTGACTTTGTTGAACATATATTGTCCCCACAAACCAATACTTTTATATAGACAGAAGAATTCAAACAATTTTTTTTTTTTTTTGATAAAAGAGAATTCAAACAAATTTTTTTTTTTTTTTTTTTTTTCAAACAAATTTTCTTATAAAGGAAACACGTTTCTTTCTTATTCTCACAAAGATCACATTATAAATACCTATCACAAGCTCTCCATTTATATTCACAAGCAAACCAACACCACAACTTCACATAACCACACACATTGTTCTTCTCTTCACACACAAACACACACACACACACACACGAAGTAACTCGACCGAAAGAATGTCTCTCGACAAGAATCTTCTGTCAAAACTAGCTGTCGGGGACAAGCACGGTGAAGATTCTCCGTACTTTGATGGCTGGAAAGCTTACGATAATAACCCTTTTCATCCTGAGCATAATCCACAAGGTGTTATTCAAATGGGTCTTGCCGAAAATCAAGTTTGTTTTCTTCACTCTTAATATGTTTTTTTTTTCTTCTTATTTTTCTTTGTCTTCTAACATTTTTTTTGGAATTATGATTATTTGTTTTCAGCTTTGTTCTGACTTGATCAAAGATTGGATAAAGGCACATCCACAAGCATCTATCTGCACCGCGGAGGGCATTGACGGTTTCTCCGACATAGCTATGTTTCAAGATTATCACGGTCTCAAACAATTTAGACAGGTGTTTATTTCATTTAATATTACTAATCATGTTTAAAAATTTATTAATTCTTCGTTATATTAACATTGGAGGTGCTAAGTTAAACAAAATAGTTCATTTGAGCCATTCTGATCATTTTTAGTGTATCTTTTTTTTCCTTAAATTTTTAGTATTTGCTAAAGGCCTGAAACTAATATATATTTTTGTTGGAAATGATTTTAAAGGCAATAGCGGCGTTTATGGAGAGAGCGAGAGGAGGAAGGGTGAGGTTTGAGGAAGAGAGGGTGGTGATGAGCGGCGGAGCCACCGGAGCGAATGAGACACTTATGTTCTGTCTTGCTGATCGCGGCGACGCTTTTCTCGTCCCTACTCCTTATTATGCCGCGTACGTATTTTCTTAATCATTTTTTTCTTCTCTAAATAAAAATTATTTTATTAATTTAGGGTTAAGAAAAAAAGCATGAATACGTGTTTTTATACTGTATTTAAATAAAAGGGTGATGAAAAGGGCATTGTAGTTTAATTTTCATGATACATATAGCTTTCTGTCTGGTCAAAACAAAAAGTTCCCTTGATACAAATATAGTACTGGCCAGTAGGCCCAGTACATTACTAATGGGTTTTTAGAACAATTTAAAAAAAAATAAAAAATATAGCTCATTTGATTGATTCAATGTTTTGTAAGCAAGGAACACACATGAATAAGGGGCATTATATTTTAATATTTCATAATACATATAGCTTTCTCTTTCTGTGTGATCAAAGCAAAAGTTCTCTTTTGATACAAAATATAGTACTGGCCAGTACATAGTTATTGGGGGTTTTAGAACAATTAACAATCTTTAAATATAACAATTAACAATTTTTAAAATATAATTCATTTGATTGAGTCACACCATCAACACACGTTGTCCATTGACTATTTTCAAAAGTAAACTATTAATTAACACTTGAATGACTTACTCTTCCGTACTAATTAATGGGATTATTATTCAAACATCTCAGATTCGATAGAGACCTAAGTTGGAGAACTGGAGTAAGAATCATTCCTGTGGAGTGCAACAGCTCAAACAACTTCCAGGTCACAAAACAAGCCCTAGAATCATCGTACCGTAACGCCCAAGAAACCGGCATCAAGATCAAAGGTTTAATCCTAGCAAACCCATCAAACCCTCTTGGAACAAGTCTCGACCGAGAAACTCTTCAAACCCTTGTGAACTTCATCAACGACAAGCAAATCCACTTAGTCTGCGATGAAATCTATGCAGCCACGGTCTTTGCAGAACCAGGATTCATCAGTGTGGCAGAGATGATCCAAGAGATGGATCATGTGAACCGTGACCTGATCCATATCGTTTACAGTCTCTCAAAGGACATGGGTCTTCCCGGTTTCCGAGTTGGTGTGGTTTACTCTTACAACGATGCTGTTGTGACATGTGCAAGGAGAATGTCGAGTTTCGGTTTGGTCTCATCTCAGACACAGAGTTTTCTAGCAGCTATGTTGTCTGATCAGAGCTTTGTCGATAACTTCCTTAAAGAGGTTTCGAAGAGAGTAGCGAAGAGACACTTGATGTTCACGGAAGGGCTCAAAGAGATGGGGGTTTCTTGCTTGACAAGTAACGCGGGTTTGTTCGTCTTGATGGATTTAAGACCGATGCTTAAAGACCAGACATTTGAGTCTGAGATGTCTCTTTGGAGAATAATCATTAATAAGGTCAAGATCAACATCTCTCCTGGCTCCTCGTTTCACTGCTCAGAGCCAGGTTGGTTCCGAGTCTGCTTTGCTAATATGGACGAAGACACACTCCAGATTGCACTACAGAGAATGAAAAGCTTTGTGCTCAGAGACAAAGAGAACAAGAAGTGTAACAACAAGAAGCGTAAGAGTTTTCAAGAGAATCTTAAGCTGAGTTTCACTTCCAAGATGTACGATGAACATGTTAGGTCACCGAGGTTGATGTCCCCTCATTCACCATTGGTCCGAACTTAAAAACGGTCTATATCGCTAAATATACACTCAAATAGATCTATCTAAGAGACTTATATGTAGAGGAATAATACATAATTATATAGATTTCACTTTACAAGTTGTTTAATCTTATATATATATAACCAGTTTTAATTTTATATTTTGCTACCATGAACTTCACTGTTTCAATCTCAGCACATAATCTCTAACTATAACACATACTTCCCGCTTTGAGTTCCTTGATTGCGATCACCATATAAAATTAGGTTTCTTGCTTCCCAAGCTATAGATTTGCCCTGTTTTTTCCACCTCAAACTACTTTCACAGCCAGGTCAGTCTCATGGACCCTATGCAAATCTTCATTTCACAAAGAACAATTAAAACAACATCGCAAATAGGGTCTTAAATTTTAAAAAAATACTCTAAATTTAATTTTTAAAATTATATAATTTTTTTTGGATTATGTACAAATGTACTTCTTACACATGGCAATAGACGTTCATAGCTTCTTGTAATGGATCCAAAATTTTACTATTCGGATCAAAGCATCCTAGATATCCTATTTTCAGAGTAGATCTAGAGCGATCCCGAATAATAAGTCTCACGCCTAGCTTCGTGAACTAGGCTCATGATCATTAATGGTTTCAGTCACTGAGTTTAATTGTTTTCAAAAGATGATCAGTGTCAAGTAAGCATCACTAAGTTCCATTAGTCACAGAAAGCAATACAAGAGTGCTCTGTTTATGTTTCTTGACACACAAGTAACCTAATTGAGACAGAGCTTCTCTGTTTCATCTTCAAAACACAGCTTCTTAACTCATCTGATAGCTACAACTCTTAAGCACAACATTATCAATCTCCAAGACATCACTGGGAAACTCACAACCACCACCCTCCACCACCTTCTTCCTCTTCTCAGACCCTTCCCCATCAAGCAAATCACACGGCTTAGGATCAACACCACTCGTAACCCCCTCCACGTCACTACACATCCACATCACCTTCTTATGCTTAACCGCCATCCCAATCGTCACATTCGAAATACAAATCCCAGTAAACCGATCCCCCGAGATCCCTTCCAACCTCCCAGCCATCGAAACATTCTCAGCAACCACATCTCTATAATTAATCCCGGTTATCTCCGGTACAGCGTGAGGATCGTACCGACCATCCGCGTGTGCTTTGTAGTTCCCGGTCATCCAAAAAACCCATTTCATCGTGTGGAGACTCATCCCTCTCACGTACACGTTCCTCACGAACCCTCCTCTTCCCACGGCGGTTTTGATCCGTACGCCGGACTCGGTTTGGTAGGCGGTGATGGACTCGGCGCGGACGTCTTCGATTCCGCCGGACATCTCGCTACCGAGCGCGATCGCGGCGCTGTAGGGGGAGATGCAGGTGAGGCGGCGGATAATGAGGTGTTTCGTCGGCATGGCGAAGGAGATTCCGTATTCGTCCCATCCGCTTTTCACGGCGATGCAGTCGTCGCCGGAGATTATGTAGCAGTCTTCGATCCTAGTGTTCGTGCACGAATCTGCGAAACATCAGAGTGATTTGATTGAACGTGATCGGAAACAATTGATTAAAGAGTCTGCGGCGGCGACGAACCTGGGTTGATTCCGTCGGTGTTCGGAGATTTCACCGGAGCGATGATCGTGACTCCTTTCACGATGATGTTGCTGCCACGTAGGATGATTTTATTAGTAATAATCTCTTAAATAACGTACGTCCTTAGTGAGAGTGCATGGTTAATAGTACTACATTTTTTTCATGCCATAGTAAAAAAAAATATTTTCTTTACAAAATAAGTTTCGCTTTCAGTTTTAAATGCAAAATTTATTAATTTTATTTTACGATTTTTTTATATTGGTTGAAATATAGTTAGTTATATAGGTAACTGTAATTTTATATAGAAATATATAAAATTAATTATGTTCATAATCTAAAATGACACTTATAATGAAACATGAAACATGGGGAGTAATAATATAGATTTGAATAATATTTATAAATTTACTTATATTTTGTTTGGGATTCAAATTTAATACAGATTCAGTTAATAATATTTTAGATATTCTATTAAAATAACTTGAAACTATATATATATAGGTTATAATTGATTTTTGGAATATTTTAATAGGTTTTTCTGGATCACAATTTTTTTTATGTTTTCCAAGTACATGCTATAGGGTTAGTGTCGGATTCCGATAATACCCAAATCCAAAATATCACTTTATAAAACTTTTTGAGTACTGTAACTAGATAATTTGAAGAAGATTATTAATTAGATGAACGTCTAAACCAATTTTTTGAAACTTTTTTTGTAGATAAATCTTTTCATTTAGGTCCTATTTGCTGTCATCTAAACCGACTTTATAACACTGATTAGCCCAGTGGACTGGTACGGTTTGAAGTTTTTCGGTAAAAGTTCGGTTTGAATCTCGGTTCTATAACTTTTTTTGCTAGACCTTATATTAGGTGAAAGGTGTGAGACAGAATATAATATTACCTACTGTAAACCGGGTGAATATTCCACGACGGAGAATCAATGAGCGTTATATTCGATATCTGGATCGTGTCGGAGAACATTAACTCGATCAGGTACGGCCTAGTGTACTTTAGTTTACCACCGTGAAACTTCTGCCACCAAAACGATCCTTGACCGTCTATCGTACCATTGTTTCCTGTAATAACAACATCCAACGGCTCAGAAAATATTCCCTCTCAATTTTTTTTTAAAAAAAACGTAAAATGAAACTTTACCGGTTATGATAACGTCGGAGAGATTAGTCCCGAAGACAAGACTAGCGAATCTTCCACCGGCGGCGTCACGTCCTCTTCCGTAAGAAGGCAAAGCCTTTAGAACTGGGTATTCTTGCAAGTCTTGAGCAGCGAGGAGAGTAGCGTCTTTGTGAAGGAACAGAGTGAAATGGCTTGTGAGGCTGAAACTTCCGGTGAGCCATTTTCCGGCGGGGACAAAGAGCTGGGCTCCACCGTCGGATGAGTACTGGCTGAGATGATCTACGGCGCTTTGGAAGGCCTTTGTGTTCAGTGTTTTGCCGTCTCCGATGCCACCAAAGTCTGTTATGGAGGCACTGTGGGATCTGCAAGTTATGGCTGTGTACTCGAATGTTTCATATGACTGTGGTAACTTTCTTCCGTGCGCATGGGTTGTAAGGACGGAGAGGGTTATGATGGTAACTATGCATGAGAGTATGTTCTTCATGGCTTCCTTTGTTTCTGAAAATAATAAAGAAAGAGAGTTAGAATCAAAAAGTTGTATAATGAATAAGGTGAGGCTTATGTTCATGAAACATAATGAATAATTGCTTAATACTGAAAGCAACAGGGTGGGTTTGTTTAACCATTTTGTGTGTATGTGTATGTGTATGTGTTTGAGAGAGAGAGAGAGTTACTTACTTGTGACCTTTGTAGATGTGGAGAGGCTAATCAAAATGGTTTGTGAGGATTAGACGTGGAGTGAATGAGTATTTATAAGCGGAGAAATCATTGAGAAAGATCGAGACCTTTTTTTTTGTCTGGAGTGTTTGCTGATCTGAATAAGTTTGATCATTCAGTGGTATGTATAGTAATTGAGTGGGAGATAATAATGGTGACAAGAGTCGTCAGAAAAAAAGATAACCAAACGAAGGCATATCCTCATTATGGCCGCAAATACTACCAAATAGAGGCATATCTACAGTATGGCCTAAAGAAAAAAAAAGTGAAATTATGAATACTGATAACTACCAAGAGCTAAATGATGATTATGGGTATTATTTAAGACCCTATAACTTATTAGTTACGTTCATTAATGTTCTATGTCATCACTCTAATTCGAATTCATAAAATGGTCACTGGCTCACTGCTATCATATTTTTTTACAGGTTGTACTAACTTCCAACACAATCTAGAAGAAACATAATTTGTTTCAAATATGAGAATATGGGGAGCTGAACAATGTCATTTCCATTAGACTCACGGGTTGTTATGTTAAAGTTTTTAATAAGTAACACAAGAATGGGTGATTGATTGTCTCTTTGCGACTTGTGACTTGTGAGTGTAAAGTACAAACAACACTCTTGTCTCTTTCAACTACAATCTTTTTTAGTACTCTCTCGTTACTACTTACGGCAAGAAAACTATTAAGTAGTGAAAAATAATGTTTATGATCTCTCAAGTGAAATCTAATCCCACACAAATTTTGCAAGTAATTCAAGAGCATATTCATTAATACATATGGGAATGAGAATGTGTCAGGCCATGTTAAGTCAAAAGAGAAGCTTACAAAATACACAAATAAAAAAAAAGTTATCCTTAATGTATTGCTTAATATGAGTAATTAATTAATAATTGTTAAGGAAAGTAGGTTATCTCGTGAACTTTGAGTGTGTCCCCACGTTCTAAACTCCACTCATCCCCACTTCTGCCGACCCACTTCTCACGCCTACATGCTTTCTCTCACGGTCACGGGTGCTTATCTTCCTTCTTATTTTCAGTTTTTTAAATTTTGTTTTCTCTCCGAACAAAAAAATAAAATACATTTATAAAATCTCTAAATCTAATATTTTTCATAATAGTGGCCAAAAGCCATAACTAGTCAGCATTCATATACATTTTGTTACAAACTTTATTGTGTGGTGTTAAACAAAGGTGACAATAATAATATCATTAGTCCAAACGAGGGAGATGTATTTCTTATTAAATTTGGGATCATGTTTATATCTATCTACACGAACATGAAAAATTTCAAGAGGCCAAAAGTGTTTAAAACCAAAAAAAAAAGAAAAGACTATTATCAAGAGATGGAACCTCTACTGCTTCCTTCTAGTGTGGTGGTTGAGAGTTTCTCCTCTAAGATCTGGAGTAAGTCATGGTACTGAGCGAAACCCAAGTG
Source organism: Moricandia moricandioides (assembly GCA_905132885.1). NCBI lineage: Eukaryota > Viridiplantae > Streptophyta > Magnoliopsida > Brassicales > Brassicaceae > Moricandia > Moricandia moricandioides. The sequence continues at coordinate 81,830 of CAJHQQ010000544.1, forward strand.
TGACTGAAACAAAAGAACAATTTTGTTTTTTAAAGATGAGCCTACTAACACATGGTCAAAATGGGTTTGGTCTGATTGTCATGGAAACACACGAGTTTTACCTGTAATGTCATGCTATATGCTTTCCACAACCGTAGATCAGAACGGAATATATCATAAAGAACCTGCGTTGGTGACAAATAAGTGAAACAACTTTGGTTATGTCAATGTGAGGCTTTTCCAAGTGATGATACAATAAGATATCAAACCTCGGATCGTTGTAAAAGAGTGGCAAGAACAACTATCCATTCTTTGAACTTGACTGAACACATCTGAGCCAATAGAAACTCTGCATCTAATCGGTTCTGTAGCTCATTCATTTGCAGCTGACGGATTCAATAGTAGACTTTTAGAGTTACGATCAAGAAAACATGAATTCGAAAATCAAATGAAACGAAAAATGGAGCTGATTCCTACCTTTTGCCCAATAAGTTCAAGTCCTGCTGCGAAATTCTCCAGCTGAGCACAGCCATATCTTTCTCTTTGAAGAAAATCCTGAAGTTTAGGGATTGTTGTTAATGAATACTTTATATCGCCGTTAAGCCATAAAAATGGTGAGATATGTACACCTATGTGTTGACGTACCACAATATCAAACTGGGTGCCTTTCACGAAGGCAACAAGCTTTGAGAGTTCTTTGCCCGACATCAAGTAACTGGCATGACTCTCAAGTATGCTCTTGACAGAAGCAACATGAGGACTTTGCTCCTTGAACGACGAGCTGCTTCAGATACGCGTTATTCAAATGAATTGATAACAAGGCAATTGAATCATACTAGAAAACCAAGAACCAGAAACAGAATTATAGTTCCAACCTCTTATCCAGTGATGACTTCTTGTGGCTGGAACCAAAAATTAGAAACCCCAGAAGCTTCGGCGATGATATTGTATCTGATTCTGTTGGCGCTTGCTCAATTTCTCTTCCAGATCTCAGCAAGAACCTCACCTTCAGACGTGATCAGGCATATGAGACAAACATCGTTACTCAAGGTATACGCTTTAAATTTCCCATTTCAAACAAACAACGAGAAAATTGTATACATACCAGCTCTCCAGCAAGATCATAGAGAGACTCGTCAAGTGTCGCCTGCAAATGTACTTGTCTTAACAACAGAAGGAACAAAATTCAAAAGAAGAGAGTCAGAAAAGTGTCGACAGCCAAAACCACCTGCAATAGTCGTAATGCACAGTACTGACTGACAGCAGGACCTTCCAGTTTGGCAATCACCTGCGCCATTTCTATACTTTAGTGTGCCATTCGAAACATAGCCTAACAGAGTTTTACAGTGATCTATAACAGTAACTCCATGCACTTTTGTCCCAGGGAATTTTAATCAAATCAAGACTGGCACTGCTACTTGCCTAGTAACAAACTGAAGACTGAGTTTTGTTGATATACAAGAAATAAACGTTCTTTAAGAGTTAGGGACTTCCGAGTCTTACAAGTATATAACAAGCTGCAGTTCGATACCATCTTCGCTGGAAGCAGTCCTCAAACAACCTAAAACCAAAAGAGAACATCAATTTTTATAGCATAGAATAAAGTTTAGATAAGACAAAGAGCAGAGAAGTTTTCCATCTCAACAATTGTTAACTATTCAAGTGTATCACACTAAAAGACATAGTCTCATAATCGTTATGAGAAAACAAAGGACAAAGCCAAACACAGAGACAAAGAAACATACGTTGTTGAAATTCCAGCAGCAGAAAATAAATCAGCCCAGTGACGGGCATCTGTTTTTCTGGCAACATTCACAACCACATCGTAGTACTCCGGGAAATGTTTTATTAAATCACAAGCTTTCCGCAAAAGGGATAATTTTTTAAGATGTCCAGGTCCTGAGATCTGGCTCCTGTTTGCATTTGGCCTGAAATTTGTATTATGCCACATATTTGGGAAACAAATCAAATTGAATTTGAGCAAAAGACAGGATGGCTAAGAAAATATGTGTATGAGAGATGCTTTTAGAAACTGATAGACATTGGATACCTAGAAATATCTGCCTCAAAAACCGTAAAAAGAAGCCACTCCAGGCAATGGGAGAAGTGAGGTTTCTCTGCAGATAATTGTGCTAAGAGTAACGCCTCTTCATTTTTATCCCGCTGTAATCAATTTGATAAAAAGATTTTAAAAATTAACAAGGAGAAAATGAATAAAGGTAGAGAGACTGGAAAGCGGAAGAGAGAAGAGACCATTCTAACAAGAGAAGAACGAGAACATGACCAATATATACCTGAAGGAGGTGGCGGAGCAGGCAATGGAGTATAGTCTGAGCTTGAGGTGTGGGCTCAAAACACGGAAATTCTGCACTTGCCGAAAAAGACATTCTTTGAGAAACTCCAACAACGACACCCACGTTTGGTAGAAGTCCCAGTGGATACACCTCACGGTCAAATTCCAACTCTGGATCCAACTAAAGAGTGTAACATAAAATAAAGGCATTAAGTTGATAGATCAGTTAATAAGTAAGAAGAGATATTTTTTTGGATGTATAAATGTCGTCAAAACAATTATTATTGTCACAGAAAGACAAACTGATATCTGTCAAAAAAGGACTGTAGTTAGCATGCATACCTGCAAGAAATCCTCTTGGATAAAAGGATCGTCCCCTAGAGAAGGATACCAAACCTGCAACAGAGAGCGTGAAACAAGATCAGGTAAGAACAAAAGACAGGGATTGAAATTGAAAGAAACTTTTCGAGCAACCCTACAATAGGGTATTAAAGAAGAATTATAGAAAGCAGCTATGAATCAGAAGAGTTGCCTGCATTCCTCGATGCCCATAATCTAGCCACGATACTTCCTCGACGAGATTTGTCTTTTCCTCTGATTGACCACATGTCACCCAAAATAGTTCAACTGAGTCTGTAAGTTCCCTCTCTCGTCCATCAACCAAATCAAGAAGTGAAAGCTCCCCATTTCCCCGCAGTATAAGGCACCTAGGAAGACAAAAAGGGCATTCAGAATAAACTCATAAACTGAAATGGATGTTCTACTCTATTGATTATTATTACCTTGAGGGTTCCCTGTCTGACAGATCAGAAGACAAATTATCATTGTCCAGGTCCCGTTCTCTCGGGTGCTGGTCAGGAACAAATCGCATTGCTGCTGGATGGCTCTTTGCAGTCATGATGGACAATTCTCTTACTGTGGAAAGCTGTTTGTCATTTTATCACTTTAAGGTGCATGAAAAGCAACTCAAGCCCTCACATTTGGAAGTTAACAGGAACTAATGCATCAAATAAATGGGGAAAAAACTATCTACCTCTAGATATGCTTTGCTTGAAGGTGTCAATTCACCATATAACTTGACATGGTATACATGGATGATGAAAGGAAGATAAGATACAAGTATATAATCCTGGTAAACATCCATCACCATTGGTTTGCCAAGCAGCACTTTACGACAAAGTAAAGAGCTCTGGTCAAGGTGATATCTTGGGTAGAAAAGCAATTCATACCTGCAATAACATACACGTGGACTGAAACAACATTCAAAGGACAAGATGCCCAGGTAATGCTAATCACAATAATGCTATGAAACAAAGTCTAGAAGAGCACGAATACACTTCTACTAAATCGCACTTACTTTCTTTTGTGAAATCAATAAATATAGCCAGTGAAGTATACAGTAAACTAGTAATATAGTTTGAACTTACATCTCAGAAGATTCGATGTAGTTACAAATTACGACAATCTTTCCCAACCATAACAAACCCTTGCAATGAATCTGTTGTTCTTGACTGACATCTCCAAATACTCTCCATTTCTTGAATCTAACGTCATACAGAATCAGGCCATGTAAACCAGCTATAGCCAGGTATTGCCCATCCTCGCTAGCTGCCACGTGTTGAACAGGCCAATTCTGAGTAATATAAGAAACCTGGACCAAGAAAATAATATATAACAAATTTAATTCAAGACGTGACATGGAGGATAAGCAAAAGGGATAATAGATATGTTGATACTCAACTGGAAGTTTTAGATGTAAAAGCTTAAGCTCATCAGTGTCCTCCGCCTGAACCATGAGTAGTCTATCCTCACCATACATTACCTGACGAATATAAGTTTTTCCTGAAACTCCTCTGTTTAAGCAACATTTTCCAAAAGAAAATGCAAGAATTCTATCACAAGATGCCTCCTCAGTAGCAAATAATCTATATCCATATTCATCCCACTGGATGGCTGAAGTACCATTCATCAGCGGTTCGTATCTAGAGTCTTGGTTTGGGTTAATTTTAGGGGAAGATGCAGAGCTCAGTCCAATTTGGCGGACAGTTGACATCAATCTACATCCCGAAACAGACCAAACTGCAAGTCCTCTCGATTTCCACCCAACCGCAAAGGCAGAATTATCAGGCGTCCATGCAATGTCATTCACAGGCCCAGTGTAATCCGCTGAATAACTGCATGTTTCAAAACAAAATATCAAGGGCATGAAAGAAACACAAATGTAAAATTAAAATTCTTGAATATATCAGGTTTATAGTACTGTAATAAACTATTCAGGACTCATGGATCATTAGGTAAGTACCAAAAAACCGCAGACATCTCACTTATAAGTTCCCATTTATAGTTTAAAAAGAGTATTTTAACCTTCTAAAACGAATCTACTAATAGAATATACCCCTGGTTCTGTGTTACATAGTAACAAGTTACTTACCCCCAGTCATGCAAAGAAACTGTACGTAAGAGAGAGACCGATTGTGAAAGATCATATAATTCCACCGCCCCTTTTCTTGTACCCACAGCAAGAATCTGTTGCTCTGAAGCCACTGATGTACAAACAGCATCACCAGCCAACTTCTTCTCCGCTTTAATGCTCTCAGTATGCTTTAAACCTTTCTTATTCACAGAACATACCACTAGCTGCCCATCAGAGCTTAAAACAAACAATAACTTCAAAGAAGCGCAGAGATCCAGCTGAACAATAGCCGATTTCGTCGAGATTTTATCCTCAGCTGCAAGTGTTGCTGAATCTACTCCCGACACTAGCCCATTACCGAGGGTATAAGGCAAGAGCCTATCATCGTTGCTATCAGAACGTTGGGAACCAATGGCGAAAGCTCCACCAAACTAGAAAAAAATATAAAAAATAGAAATAAAAAGCCAAGTAAAGGTGAAGTGACTAACACCAACGAAACATGCAGAAGACGCAGATCAACACATTACCTCTCCTTTCCAGGAAATACTATATAAACATCCATCAGAGAGTCCCAACAGCATAGTTTTGCTGTCCCTCACAAAATTGCTCCTGCACAAAGTTAAAAGAAACTCGCTTTACATTTATAACCCCAATACATTACTATGGAATCAAATAGTAATAACTGGGCTCAGCACTTACACAGACAAGTCCTTCCCAGCAAAAGGGACCTGCTCACTCAGCAAAAGAGATATGCTTGCAAAACACAACTCGGAAGGCTGTCTCTCCCCAGTCTTTATTCGTTTATCCATAAACTTTACTTTATATATATGAAGAAAGAACGATGACGTCTGCAAATAAAAATTCAGCCAAGAAATCATCTTTACACATAAGAAGGATTGATAGACACTATTGTTCTAAAATTAAGTCTCGGACTCGGCAAATCGGATCTAAACAAAACGAATTTTTTCACGATTTTTTTAAAAGTCAGTCTACTCACTACCAAAAATCAGTCCAGACATCTGACTGAACAATAATTTCCTAACCATAGTCTGGCACGGCCTAGGCATTTGTCTAAACAATAATCTTCTATAATACACCTAATCACCGCTTGGTGCGGCCTAGACATCCGCGTAAACAATAATCTCCTATAATATACGGCCTAGCGATTTCTTAAACATTGGACGGAACTTACAAGAAGAGCAATCAATTTGGAATCAGGACTCCACACAGCTTGCAGATTCTCCCCTTCTTCTCTCACAGACTTCTCATCTCTAATGTACTTTCCCAACCTCACCCGTTGCTGATCCATGAAAAAACTCTCAAGTGTAAGCTAATTAATTAACGAAATCTAGACTTTAATTTCGAAAATGCAGAGGTGAATAAGCAAAACCTGAGAAGAGCCCCAAAGCTCCAAGTGAGACGGAGATACAACCAGCAATAGCTTGCCGGCGAGCTTAAGGTAGACGATTCTCTGAGAAGACGGACATGATCCCGGTAGAAGCGGGATCACCTGTGGCCATCCATAAGCCATATACATCTTGCCTTCTCTTGTCCTCTCAATCAAGCTTGAATCCTTTACCAGTATCACTCTCTCTACGATGAGATTTTGCCTCGACGAGAGGAAGAAGACGGAGATCTCACAGATCCATAATCGGAGCTGTGAAAATTGGTTGGACAAAACTATTAGACCGACCGGTTTATTTGGATCGGGTTTTTATTTTACGGATCTTTTCGATTGAAACGGTTAAGAGTACAGACTCAAAGCCCAATCAGTTTTTCTTTGCGACCCATATATTCATTACCCATTCAAAGTTTCACGATTATGATGTTTAATGTTAATCATTAAACAGCTTTCAAACAACTATTTTAAAAAATTTGTCATAAAAATAGCTTTTAAAAAAATGACTGAAATAGTTTTTTTATTTAAATTTTTTAATATTTTGTTTTAAAATTTCACCCTCCAAAAATTTATTTCATAACTTTAAATCCTAAGTCTTAGTTAAACCAAAAGGTATAAATGTATAGTTATATTCTTTAATAAAACATATTTTGATCATTTTTCTTCTTAAATGCTATTTTGTGACAAAAACAATTTTATGGTTATCCTACAGTATTTCTCTTTATTCTGCACTTTTAAGTGATGTATACTAAAATGATTCAAACATAAATTTTAAAAACTCTTTTAAAATCTAGTATTATTGAATTTGCGATTTTAAAAAATATTTTAAAATATTATTTTCAAATAATTTAATTAAAATCAAGATAGCTTTCCTATTTATCCAAAATCATCTTAAGTTCCATTGAAAAGCGTATCATATCAAGTTCATCTTTCTAAGGTTGGGTTTTAAAATATTTTGCATTATAGAATTTGAGTATCTAGTCTTTTTTCTTTGTATTGTAATTGGCAGTTGTTTGTTCGTTACTTAGTTAGAACTAGAAGTGTGTTTCAGTCTCACAAGATTAATGAACCAACAAAGATTTGAATAAATCCACTCTCATAGGACCCTTGATGGAAATGTAAAAGTAATCCATGAGCATTTTAGTCAGGAAAATAGGCGAACCCTAATTTGCATTAACCACAATTTATATAAATAGATTATTCTTTAAGTTCAGAAACGATATTTGTACAAACATGATCCCATGAACGCATCCTCCCTTTTTGACGTCTCACTTGGGTGTGAAAGCCTGTAAAACAAAGACACAAAAGCTAGTCAAAAACAACTGACTAGCTCAGACCATACAAAACCAAAATCTATTCAGATCACACTTACAGCGAAGATAGTGGCATGGCCAGGATCAGCAAGATGTGCAAAAAGGTTATCAATAGGACCAGTCCCAGTGTAGATGTGTTGGAACCAAGCACCCATCACTGACAACTAAATATCGGAAACTAAACCCAAAAATCTGAAAACTTGAAAAACCTGATCAAAACTCAAGAGATATCTAAACGCCCATACATCAGTAAAATAATACTATATGTAACTCTAGATCGGTGTTAGGGCTACAAAATATGTAGCGAATCATTGTTCTAAAATGATCACTGTTCTTTTTACATTTTACACATGCACACGATCAGATTATAAAAGAGGGACCTCACCAATACATCACTATGGATGGATCACTATACTAGCATTGTAACCTAAATTGATAACCAAACTGATGTTTATTGATCAAAGAGGAGGGAAAAAATGAGCTTACTTTGGAGAAGAAATGGCTGCAGAAGAAGCATAAAGAGAAGCCATTGTTCTCGGCGTTATTGGACCTTCTTCAAGAAGTTTTATGGAGAAGAAGAAACAAAAGAGTGACGTATAAGGTGACAAAACTAGATTTCTGCATATCTGAATGGATAACGCTGTGAGGTCTCCCATTGGTTAAATTCATTGACAGGTGGCTCCATGTATTAGAGCATCCTCAATGAAGGTTCTATTTCGGGTTTTCTCAAAATACATATACATATATGTATTTTGTAAATTTCAGAAGCTATAAATCTCTCCATTAGCAGTGATATTAGATTCTCTATATGAAAATAGCTACTATTAAGGGAGCTTCAGAAAAAAAAACTACATGTGGTATTTCAAATGATTGGGCCAAAAATAATACAAAGGCTCATGCTTAAGAAAATGATATGGGCCGTCAACAACAAATCTATGTTTTTTACATTTTCAGGACCTCATGTACTACATGTACCTTCTACAAATTCAATGAACTCTATTTCTCATGAAATTACAGATGAAAACAAGGAGAGGTGTACCATGGTCCATGGTCCAAGGACAAAAATACATGAAGTGGTACCATGTGACGTTTACGAGAAAGACAAGACGACATCTGTTACTACCATTACTAACAAAATTATTAGTTTTCTATGAATATCCTTGTGTAATTTGACGCAATAATTTTATAACGATGCATACATATAATTCTTTTTCAAACTACCCTATCTAATAACACTTTTGATTACTGATTAATTAACGAACATTATGTTTTCTTTTATCATTCACATATAAACTGTACTACCTAATTACTTTCATTTCCAACACTACACATGCAAAGCAACACCACAAATCATGATATTCACTGTGTATATATATATATATATATATATTCCATTTTAAGTAAGCAAATAAAATTGCTAAATGAGAAGAGACTTTACATACATGAACTCCACTAGTTAAGATTTGATCGCAGTTTTTAATCAAAAATAATAATGTGTACTATACTACTATTAGCGTGACTTTCATCATCTAAAAGTTCATTTTTTCTATAAAATAATGATTGAGCCTCAGATTCAACCAAAACATCATTTACAACCTTTCAAATACTGGATCATGGTGTTGGGATTATCGTATAGATAAGTTATAAAAGAACAAGAAATAGTCAATCAAGTATATTCGTATCATTCATGATGGGACTAGAGAAAGAGATGGTGAGAGTAACCAAAACCTAAACGGTGACATGACAAGAGAAGTGTAAGAGAGATTGGAGATGAGATGAAAGGCATAGAAGCAATAGGGGCCATGTGACTGTCTCGGCCTCATTACAACATTTCCTAATCGACACTCAATCTCCATACCTTACCCTTATCGCTTTAGAGCTTCTTTTTTTTCTTCTTCTTTTGATTAGTTGGACCGATTGTAATTGACAAATTCCTTGTTTTTTTGTCGTGTTATATACATTAGAACATGCATGTTCGGTGACTAGTTAAGATCAAAGACGTTTGGTTTGAATCTCGTGACATTGTGTCTGCAAAATTATTTAATGTGTATTGATATACTGTAATGTGTGTAAGTGAGTGTTATATCTCATTCTCTGTACAACTATTAGATAATTAAAATTTAAAATATACCAATATATATGTATATGTGAAATGAACGTTTTATATGTTACTATACGTCTTGTCAAAATAACTTAAGATAGTTTTAATGTAGCAAACCCTAATGATAGAGCTCAAACGTTATTTTGTATGTTTTCGTGGAAGCTTTTAATAGGTTAATTAATGCCTAATACCAAAAAAAAAGAACAAAAATTTAAAGCTATAGTACAAAGATTAACTATTTAAAGAAAACATTTTTAAGAAAAAAAAAAGAGTAACTATTTATCAAGACAAAAAAGCGATCGATTAATTAAGGCAACAACTTCAGGCCAAAAAATAAATTAAAAATAAGGTAAGACTCACAACTTCATGATTCATGAATATACCAAAATTATCAATTTTATTTAATTATTAATGGTTCTTATTGTGTCATACATACACTCCCATAACAAAACAATTCTTGTATACATCTTATGAGAATGTGTTCATACCCTAGTAGATTACGATATCATACAATGACCTGATTATCTAAAATAAGATTTTGGATATAATAAACATAAAGTAAGGAGGCTAGTTTAGCATCAACTCCGGCTAAAACGACCTTATTGCCGGTTGGTGGAAGGATCATTACCACCGACGACTTGTCTCCTATATCTCTCTTCGGCCCACCACTCGGTTAATTAAACAATTAAATTTTTCTTTCTTTATATCGTTTTAGAAATTGAGAGGGTCTTTGTTAAAGATTGATTCTTCTTCTTTATTAATCATCTCCATTCCCTCTCTTTTAATTTTAAGTGTCCATGACCCACCTCACACCCTTGGCCTTCTCTCTTTTCTCTTTCCTTTCTTCATTTTTAACTTTTTCTTTTGTCATTTTTACTCGACCTAATGTCTTTTCCTTTTACAATCAATAGATTTCATTCAATTTTTAAACATCTATTGGGGTAATATCATGATTTTCAAATTTAAGTTATATTCTTATAACATGCCAGCCTGATACCAGAGGCAGACCTACGCAAAAACAAAAAAGTGAGGTCATATTACATCACAAAAATATCATAAAATCTTGTTTTGTATAGAAAATTGTAAAAAAATTAATAGCCAAGTTGGTAAAATCTGTGTCTTACACCCTAAAAATCTGGGTTTGATTTCCTCTAATGACATATTTAACCCTTTTTTTTTTACATCAGTCAAATAAAATCCTGGGTCCGCCTCTACCTGATACATCCAACCACATTGATGTATATACATATGAAAGTATTTTTCTATAAACAAAAACATATTCAGCAAAACTCTAAGAATTTGAACATTCCTATTATAAGTACGAGGACACAGCAAATACGTAAAAGCAAGCAAAAACTAATTAGTTTATAAAGATTATTTCGTTGATATTTACACTCCAACCAATACCAACATATAGAATCACAAGAATTGTCTATATTTTGTTGTTGTGTGAAATATCTTCTTAAAATGTGAAAACTTGTTTAAAAAAAATATATAACGTTATTTTTCCTCCTATTAGGTTAACCTAATATATATATATATATATATAGTTACAATACTATAGCAGATGTGATTATGTAATAAAACTGTTTTTTCCTCCTATATTCCATCCTTTGTTATGAAGTAAAGAAACAATTGAAAGGAACACGAAAAGAAAAAGCAAAATTCTCAGTAAATTCTAATAGAGACTAGGCATCAGATACAAGTAACTCTTTTGACGTATGATTCACGTAATCCATTCGATTTTTCTCTTCACTAAACTAGTAGTTAACGATGTTGATCATATTAACATCCTTGTTTTCAAATATAACGATGCTTTCTTTTGTGTTTCGATGAAAGAAATGTCCACATAACGAGAACGTACGTAGCCGATCTTTGATCTTTTCTACTGTCGTGGAGTAAACTTCACGTGTAAATTAGTGGTATGCAACGAATACCAAACCACATCCACATCAACTGAATAGTAAATATGCAATGAATTTCATATAAAAAAATTGAATAATAGGACGAAACCACATCCACATCAACCTCTCCTATCTATCAACCGCACGTACCACGTGTGCTGGTCGTCGTGCAACTTGCAGATGTTTTATATTCCTAAACATGGTAACACAGTAGAGACGCACGCAGACGAATAAAATAATCTAATAATGTTGGTGACAGAGTCACATCTCACGGCCCAATCTTTGTTCCCTTTGTTGCTTTTCCCATTTTTAGGGTCTAATTGGTGTTTTTAGAATAAAATAATAAGAAATATCTTAGTATGATGTTTAAAAAAAATTATGACAAAAATAACTTTTAAAAAGAATGACCAAAATAAGTTTTATTAAAAGATGTAAATATATATTTATATTTTTTGAGTCAACTAATTTAAACTTATGATTTAGAGTTATGGAATAAAGTTTTGGAAATGATGTTTAAAATTTTAAAAAATAAATATTAAAATTTTTCAAAAAAGTTAGTTCAGTCATTTTTAAAACTATTTTTATGATTAAAATTTAAAAATACTATTTAAGATAATTGTCATAAAATAATAGACAAGAAAATAAAATAAAAATTGTGGAAAGAAGAATAAGAGAAGTATAGTAAATGCTTTTACTCTATAAATTATGGAATATGATTGTGTATTTTTTGTGAAAATGTTATTTTTTTATTTGTAGAGTCATAGAGCAATATAGTGAAAAAAGTATTTCACTGAAATTTGTAAATTTTGGTGGAATTGAGAATAACACAAAATTTAGAGTAAATGTTTATTGTTTACAATACAGTCAAAGTCTTACTTTCTTTTTTTTCCTTCACGTAACAAACGTCACAGTCAGTTAACTCTATCAAACGATCCTCATTGACACGGCGTCGTTTAAAACTCTCTTCTTCTTCTTCCTCTCACCTGCTCTATAAAAGAATCTCTCTGTATTTTATTAAAAAACCAACCTTTATTACTCACACACACTCTCTCTCTCTAGCTCCAATGGGCTTTCCCGTAGGCTACACAGAGGTCTTTCTCCCAAAGCTCTTCGTACAAACACTCTCCATACTAACTTTCATCAGAACCGTCGTCTTCTCTCTCTTCCGCTTCTTGGGCCTCTCAGACTTCCTCGAAATGGACCAAACCTGGCCCGACTACACATCTTACCCGACCCGAATACCCGAGCTCCCCTCACCCTTCTCCGCCCTACTAATCCGCGAGATCTTACCAGTCATCAAGTTCCAAGACGTAACAACCTCCGGCGAAGAAGATCTGCCGGAAAGCTGCGCGGTCTGTCTCTACGAGTTCGAAGGAGAGCAAGAGATCCGGTGGCTGAGAAACTGTCGGCATATATTCCACCGGAGCTGTCTCGACCGTTGGATGGATCATGATCAGAAGACGTGTCCTCTTTGTAGAACACCGTTTGTTCCAGATGAGATGCAAGAAGAGTTTAACCAACGGTTATGGGCTGCCTCTGGTGTTCATGATTTTCACAGTGAGTACTGTCCCGTTACGGAGTTATAGAGACAGCTAGCTTCCTTCCCCCCTCCTTGTGTCTTTTTTTTCTTTGACTTTTCACCCCTGTACTTTTAAATTTGCTTTTTTCACCCCTTGCTAACATTAGATTTGCCACTTTTTATGTGTATATACATATGAATGAGATGAGCAATAAACATTACCTTATCAAAAGATGAAAATAATTTAGTTTTGTTTGCTTTCTAAAAAAACTTTATCAAAAATGCTAATCCACACTAAAAGATGGATCTGAATATACTGATCTGAGTTCAAGATCATACTCTCTACTTTGGTTTTAACCCAGTCAAGTGGTTTATTTGCAGAAGAGAAATAACTTAGGATAGTCAATTTTAAATTTTTGTTATAAAAATATTTTTTAAATAAAAAATAATTAAAATAGATTTTATTAAAAGATATAAATATATATTTATATCACTTGTATTAAATAATATATTAGAGTTATGTATAGACGTTTTAGATGTGATGTTTAAAATTTTTAAAAATAGAAAAAAAAATTAAAATAAAAAAATCTATTTACATTATTTTTAAAACTATTTTATGATAAAAACTTTTGAAAAAAAATATTTGAGAGATTTGAAAATAATTCTATATCTATGGAAACTTTAGCTGTTTTAGTTAATTCTGATAGTTATCAATACATGAATGGAGTAACTTTCAGTCTAGTGCTTAAAATAACTTTTTAACCAGGAGTAGTTAAGATCATGTCAGTACTTGTCTCTGACCACTGACCACATCTGTATTATTATTTTTTGTAAATTATGGTGATAAATATTTTAAAAACCAGTCTGACCTTTTTATCTTTAGATTTAACCAAAAAGGATCTAAATTCAGTGGATCATGGATTCATGGTAATGCGTAAAGGAATAATCTGGTAACATGCTTGGTCTGCAGATCGATCAGTCAATTCAAACCTAATAACTAATTAACATGTTTTATTTCAATAAAAATATATCAAAAATCTCGAATCCCGACCATTTCTAATTTATTAACTACGATTCTAACTATGTCATCTTGGTCTAAAATATATACGTAAAAGCTTTGATATAACAAATTTTCTGCACATGTGATTAATATTTGGTAGTGAGAAGAGTGCTTTGGGTAGGTTAAAAAATGGGTCAAGTGGCATTTACTATTTGGGCAATGATTGAAAAGGTGACCATTACAAATCATCATCATCCTATATCATGGAACTGCTCTAGATTTTATGTACTACAAAATCTAATTTCTAATAAACCTATCAAACAGCAACAACAAAGCAATTTGGGCTACCCTAGATGGTAGTAGCCTCGTAGTCCATACAAATAGTCAATTATTAGCAATATGTTAAATGCATAGCAGTATAGGCTTAAAAATAAGTATTCCCTCCCTTTTTTAAATATTTGAAATTTTGGATAATGCACGGTTATTAAAATTTAATTTTTAATTTAAAAGTGTTATTAAAAGATAAATTAAAACTATTTCAATTAAAAATATATTATTAGTTACATATTTTTAATAAAATTAAAAATTGCATTAAAATATAAAAATATTATTTATTTTGAAATATTAAAAAAAACTAGAGTTTTAAGCGCGGGTTTTGATTTTTATTTTTAAAATTATTTAATAATATTTGTAAACCAATAGTTTTAAAATATTTTTAGGTTCCTACAAACTTACCTGGACCTTGAATGATCCTACTCGACACCGTCCGTATATTCATGTAAAACCATTTTGAACCCCAACATTCAGAAAGACTGAATTGTAGTCGATGGGTACTTAGATGACCATGACTAACACCCGCATGAGAATTATAGTAAATTGTAATATATAACATATATAATTGTGTTTGGTTTTATATGTTTGAAATTGTTCATATTTTATTATTGTTTGATCTATTAGAAAATAAAATTTATGTAATATTCAATTATTTCATATAAATACTATTTTTTATTTTAGATTTTTGTTGAAATAAGAAAAAATGTATAACTAACAAATTAATATGGTTGTCTAACACAAAAAATATATGATTTAAAATATAAGAATAAGTGAATATCTCAATTTTAGCAATTTATTACGTTTTGTTCATATATGAAAACCTCTAGATTTTAGTTTCAATTGATTGATGAATTTTCTTTTATTTTGTGGGTTGTAATTTGGAAATAAAAAATATTGTTAACGTAAGGACTAGATTTTTGGATCTATCTTGTTAATATTATGTTTGTTTTTGAATTTATTCGGTTAAATAAAAAAATTATTAAGTCAGCCCGTAAATAAAATTTCTTTTAAATTATTCAATGGCACAAAATGGTAAATAAGAAGAAAAAATAAGGGTGAAGTTTTATGGGTACTACAGTTTTAATAAGATAGATTTATTGTAAATGTAAAGGCTAAGTTTGTAAATAAAAGAAATTATTTTTAATACTGCTATCCATGTATCCAAATAATCCTCATTATCCATGTTTCCAAACAAAATGCTAAAGTACTTCTACTTTAATAAAATAGATTTAAACATCTGTCTATTTTGAAACATGTGAAGTATATTTTATAATATGGTGACAATATTGTAACCGAGCTTAGTTACAATATTGCTTGCATCTGGATCGCATTACCATCTGGACTTGGCTAGATTTAGAATGATTTTGGTAGGCTAATTATGGGATATTTTTGTTTGTAATCTATGCAAACTATTCTTTTTTTCTCTTAGAGCAGGAGCTCATGCACTTGAACTTATGTAATGTGTTCTCTCATTCAATTAGGTATACGAGAACAAGTCCACACACTAGAGCTTATTCTTGCACATCATTATAACATCTAGAAACTTGCGTTGGAAACGTGGAGTTTATTTCTCGTCTCTTCCAGGATTTGTCCCCTTTTTAACTGTTGTGGAACATGGATATTGCTGAGATTCATCCTGGATCAGTATACTAGTATTTAATGATATAGAGATGCCTTCGGAAAGAAAAGAAAAAAAACAGAATCTAGGTAGGTGTTACTCATGCTAAAAAAAACTGAACAAAATAGAAAACCGAAATAACTGAAGTGAAGTGAACAAGTGACATCTTATCTTTGTTTAGCAGACATAGTATATAATAAGACAAGAAGAAAACCGAAACTTCACTCATTCTCTAACATAACACATGCTTCTACATGTCTGCATGTATTGTGTTTCACTTCACCGAGCTGCAAAATCCCAAACAAATAGAAGAAAAATGAAGCAAGATTTCAAGTCTCGAACATTATAGTTTCTCAAGATTGAGCAGAAAAGGAGAGGTTACTTGTAAATGAAGGCAGCGATTCCAAGGATTATGCATAAGAGGATGATGTCTATGCAGAAGTTGCGGCTTGATCTCAGCTAAAATCAAATAGAAAACCATGAGGTTGTAGTGACATAAGTTTTGACTTTGATATGAACTCAAAATAACGTGTGTGTTATCACCTTAGTTACAGTTTCCTTGAGCCTCACATTAGTGCTTTTCAAGTCAGTAGCTGCCTTATCAATCTGAATGGTATACCAAATCAATAAAAAGGAAACAATGTCTGGTACCGAGACTAGATCAAGAAACGTTGTTCACTAACCTTTGTATCTATTTCATCAACGAGTGGTTCTTGTCTATCAAGTTCCTGTAATGTATGTTGTAGCATTAAGAGAAATCACTACGATATGATCCACAAAACTCAACAAGAGAAAAAAAGTGAACCTCATTGATGTCTTGAGCCATGTTCTTGAGTGTATCCAACCCTTCAGCTATGAAATCCAATCCTTGATCCTGCTTCCACACTAGTTAGACTCTAACTATCATTACACACCAAGTGATAACATGCAACACAAACTCACCTGTTTCACTCTTCTCATCTCTTGTTCTTGCTTAAACTGATCAGACTCTTCAGTTCGCTTGAAATATTCACTATCAACTCTGTCATCTGATACATTTGAGCAAGTCCTTCTTAACCACAGAGACACTAATAAGCAATGTTTTGAAAACCGGACCGGACACCGATTCGGTATATCTACTGGTTGACTGGTTAGACCGTTTCAACCGGTCGAACTGGGTTTTTTATTTTTTAAAAATTTAATATATATAATCATATATTTACATTATATAGATCTAAAAAATAATTCTACATATAATATATTTTATATTCTCTTTATTAACTGGAAAAATGAACAATAATCATAACTCTAATTATATATACAACAAATAAGTGAATACTATGTAAAATTGAAATTGATAAAAACCAAACGATTGACTGTTTAAACTACCGTATTTATTTATTTATACAACTAAAGTCTCAGATTTTATGAATTTGTCAAAATAAGAATAATATATGAAATATTAAGTTTTAATAACAGTTGCAAATAAATTATTTATATGTTATTTTTTTAGAACAGGGTTTTAAAGTTGACACGGGTCATTGGTTTTATCGGTTTTTATCGGTTTTATCGAGTTTTCTTAAATCTGAGTTTTAAATCAAACCGGACTCGGCTTCTTTAGCGAGTCACGGTCGGACCGGTTCGATCGGCCGGTTATTTTTTTCAAATATTAGGAAGTTCGGAACCGAAATCCATAATCCTCCCGCCCGAAGCCACAACAAGTAATATTAGTTTTGTCCTAGCAATCACTCGGATCATGGATCTCTGATACAATGACTATGATATTTTTTAGTTGTGCTAACGACCTCTATTTCATACAATGGTCATGATATAATGGCCATGATACTTTTTAGTTGAGCTTACCAGAGACATTCGTGTCAAATCTGATGTTCATGTATGACGTTGAAGCAGCCCAACCATTTTCAGGAACAGAACCTTCTGGTATGGCTTCAATCTTCTCTCTCAACGACAAAACCATATCACTTCTAGCGTCAAGCTCTTCCTGTGAGAGCCCTTTAACCTAAAAAAAGTAAAAACCATATCTTATAAGATGCAACACAAGAATCATAACCATCAAACTTGTGAAAAAAAGGACAAACCTTTCTGAGAGAAAGCCTCTGTAGTTTCGGAACACCTTCGAGCAAACGAGCTTTCGTTCTACGTATCTCCGCGTTCATCGCTACAGCTTTCGCTCTGTTCGTCTCAGACGACAAGTCCTCCGTTTTCTAACGTAACGTGAATCGTAAGTTAAGTTTCGAAGTAGACAAGAAACGTAACGAGACACGAACCTTAAGAAGAGTTTCGAGTGTAGACTCGAAGGAGGAGTAGAGACGAGAGAAAGCATCGTCTCCAGAGAGGTTAGCTT
This sequence comes from Moricandia moricandioides, assembly GCA_905132885.1. NCBI lineage: Eukaryota > Viridiplantae > Streptophyta > Magnoliopsida > Brassicales > Brassicaceae > Moricandia > Moricandia moricandioides. The sequence goes on from CAJHQQ010000544.1 coordinate 100,046, forward strand.
CTCTCTGTTTAACTAGATCATACTTCTCGTACTTTTTGCAGATGGAGTCAACCCTTGTGATCAAATCAACCACGCCCATCGATGAGCAAAACGCTTTAAGGATATTCTTTCTGCAAAAAAAAAAAAAAAAAACTCTGTTTTGAATATGAGCAGAGCAGTTACGAAGTGAATATATCGTGGCTTCCGAGAGATTGTTTCCTGGCCGTTGGATCTGTTGCCACGTGGGCGTGGTGTGATTCGTTTTTGTTAAGTTAGGATTATTTCTTTTTTAAAAGTCAAAGTGTATGATTCTGTAGTGATGCTATTGGTTGATGCTCATTTTTTGTTAATGTTTATCTCTGAGCAGGATTAACCTTCTCTCTTATGATGATTGTTTTATCTTTTATAAGAGACGTTTCTTAACTTTTAACTAAGAAAACTTAAGAACTGTCTTTTAAATAAAAGATATAAAAGACGTCTTACCTGAAAAGTGTAAAAAAAAAGACAAATTTTACTTTAAAAACTCCACCTTAAAAGACTAATGTTAATCATGAACTTAGTTTTTATTATGGTGGATATACCGGAAAGGAAAACTAAATATGAGTTTTGTTACTTCCGTGGAAGCTCTTACAACGATGCAATCTCAAATCTTTGTCTAGTGTTTGCGAAAGAATGGTTGTTCGGGACAAGATATAATTAGTTAGAACATGATTAAATCCGATTTTTTAACTATGCTTCTTAACTTATGATTTGATTTTTTTTTTTACATTTTTCAGTTAAAAGATGACTTTTATATCTTTTATCCAAAGATAAAACCCTAATTAAAAGATTGGGATTAATTATGGTCTTATGGAACGATACTTAATGTTCTTTCTCAAACTGTAGGAACGTATAGCTTATAGCCAAAGAGTATGCATATTACTTCTTTTGGGGCAAATCCATACTGGTTGTAGAAGCCATGAACTGTGTGGCTTGTAAATTTATTTGGAATGTAGTTTTACCATGTATTTTTTTTTAATATCATTAATATATGAAGAAAATATCTCAGGGTGATATTAAATTCGTATTGTTCTTCAAGTTTTTCAATCTAGTTTTCACATATTTCAAGAGTTTCATTATATCACAATCTTTGTATACAAGATATATATTTTGCTATCTCCTTTCTCTCCAGTATATACTCCTCACAAAATAAACATAGAATGCAAATCACAAATATGCAGTTAGAAAGAAATACACCATGTGGACAATATATCAAAGATGGACAACTAATTTACATGGACATAAGAAATAAGATCATAAAACTCTACAACATGTTCCTATTTATTGAATTGAAGTATGCTACGAATAGAGTTTCATTTCTTATTGTGATAGCACATTAAAATATTAAATATCATATAATATTTTCTAATCAATAAACATAAAATAATAGGCAAGAAAGGAAATTATCATTTTGTGCATATTGTTTCATATTGTTATTTCCCTCTCAAATTTTCACTCATAATTTTGCACTACAAAATCAATTCAAAATGTAGCTAGACAACATTAAAATGTTCTTCATAAATTGTGTAATAGGCTCACATACATCTATGCATAGATATTCATCTAATTCTTTATAACATAAAAAAAAATATTCATACACATACCAAAACTTTATAAAAACATAAATTCAATAGTGTAGAAACATAAACAATTTGATATTTGAGAGTTGTTGTCATATGAAACATCCAAATAGTAAAATTGATGTGTTTAATATTTTTTTCAAAAATAAGCACTATATAAATACATAATAATGATTGTTAGATAATACTGTATTTTCTCTTTTGTCATGGTATATAATTTTTAATTCTCCAATATTTTCATAGAATCATATAATCATTAAAAATTGCATTTCTAACCTCTATTTTGGAGCACTGGTGGATGCCTTTGCTAGAACTAAAACTCCATAGAACCTCTGTGTGGCTGTGGAGATAGTGAAGGATATTGTCCGTTTTGTCTCACACGAGATGTCTTTTAACAACATTCTCAATCGGTTCTATCCTCCTAAATCCCCTACCGAAGAAGACATGTGGACGCTTAATAAGATCATTCTCATTGCTCAGGATTTGACAAACTTGGATGAAGAGGAACAGAAGAATACCATCTTGGAATCAACCTACTGAGGCTTAAAATTCACAATGGTAAAAGTTATTTGATTTCAGTTATTTAAATATATCATCAATCAAACAATTTTTTTAAAAAAATTGGTTTCAGTTGGGTTCTTTTGTGATTTAAATATATCATATATAAATTATTAAATTCACTAAAATTTATAGTTTATTTAAAATTTACTTATATTTTTCCTATTTTCTGTTTATTCCATACAGTCATTGCTTTGAACATTACTATCATATTGTACCAAAAAATATTATAAGTATTTACTAGTATTACCAGTAAAACCTCAATTGGCTTGATTTTACTAGCACAACAATCTCTATCTGAGCCACAAAATGCTTTTATTTCCAGCATCCCACACTAACATAAATTATTCTTGCAATATCCAACATCAATATAAAACAAACATATATTAATATAAATGATATTTTTTGGTGGGTTGTCACAATATTTTGCTCCCAGGATAAGATAACATAGTAAAGAGTCTTTGTTCATCAACCAAAACCAAATCAGTCCACTGAAACTGGCTTCATGGCTTCTGCTTCTTTCCTAAGCTCATCAAACAGAATAGATGACAGGTATCTCTCTCCAAAGCTCGCATGAATCGTCTGTTTATAATAAACACAAAACAGATTCTCACCGTCCGGTTAAATGATAACACATATCATAAAAGAACTCGAGAACAGTTGTTGCTTTTGTTGTCTCATCTCTTACCACAATGAGTTTGCCTTTGTTCTCTGGCATTTTCGCTAGTCTAATTGCTGCCACGGTGTTAGCTCCCGATGATATCCCAACCTACAAGTTAGTGTTTCCATAGTCAGCACCAGCAGAAACAAACCAGTTATCTCTACAATCTCTAAAAAGAAAACTCACCATGAGACCTTCTTTTAATGCCAATTCTCTAGCCATCTTTATAGCATCCTCACTACTAACCTGTTCCTCTCACAACATAAGCATTTTACAAGTTGATAGATATAAAAATATGGAAGCTAATCAGTTACATTACCTCAAGAACGCTCTCCATAACATCCATATCCAAGATATCCGGTTTAAATCCAACCCCATTGCCTGTGATAGCATGTGGTCCTAACTCAAAGTTCAAAAAAAATAACCATCAGCAAACGCATATACTATAATCAAATAATTTTTTTTCACCTGGCTTGCCACCATTGAGTATGTTGCTTTCAGCAGGCTCCACTCCATATATCTACTACCATTTGCAATACATTAATGATCAAACACATTCTCTTTTTGATATTCACAAGATTTCAGTCACCTTGACATTTGGGTTTTTAGATTTAAGGTATTGGCCAACACCAGAGACAGTGCCTCCACTGCCAATTCCCATCACAAAGATATCAACATTGCCAAGTGTATCTTCCCAAATCTCAGGACCAGTTGTATCATAATGTATCTGCACCAAATATTCCAACCATCACTCACCTCTAACTCTACATGGCCTAGGGATCTATTGGAACCCTTTTAAGTACCTGAGTGTTTGCAGGATTAGCAAACTGTTGCAACATATGAGCATCAGGAGTACTCTCAAGAAGATCATAAGCTTTCTTAACAGTTCCACCCATCCCCTTGGTTGGATCAGTGAGGACAAGCTCAGCACCAAAGGATCTCATAGTCACTCTCCTCTCCAAGCTGGTGTAAGAAGGCATTGTCATTATAATCTTGTACCCTTTCATAGCCGCCATGAAAGCCATACTTATTCCCATGTTTCCTGAAGTGGGCTCTATCAATGTTGTCTGATAAACATAAACATCACTTCATTGAGTTAATTCACCATTAATATTTGAGGTTAAGTATGTAAAACAAAATGATGATTACTTTTCCAGGAGTGATAAGGTTTCTCTTCTCTGCATCTGCAACCATAGCTAAAGCTGGTCTGGAGACAACAAAAACCAAACAAAAGTCAACGCGTTTTGGACTGATCATGTCATAAGATTATGAGTTTCACAGTCTCACTCACCTGTCTTTGACGCTACAAGTAGGCTGGAAATGTTCTTGCTTGGCTGCAATATAAGCTCCACATCCTTCAGTGACTCTGTTGAGAAACACTAGTGGAGTTCTTCCAATGAGCTACAACACAAGACAGATTTGATCAGTCAAAAGCAAAAGAAGATACAGATTTTCAAGATGTCCAAGAAACAGAGTTTTTTTTCTTATACCAGAGAAGCATCGCGTTTAGCCTGAGTGGAGGGGAACTCTTTGGGAAGGTTTCTGAGTCTCTCAGCGAAAGAAGAAGAACCATCGGTGGAGAAGAGCTTCCTAGTGCTTTGGCTGATGCGGGGGATCGTCTCTCTCTTCACCAACTTCCTCCAAACACTAGCCATTGGTGAATAAACAGAGCAAACGAAACTAAGTTCAAAGAGAGAGAGAGAGAGAGAGAAGCCAAAAGTTTAGAGCAGAGTAGGAGAAGATGAGTGAAAGGTGGAGAAGCAAACCAATAATATAAATGGCTCTGAATCCGAGAGAGAGACGAGTACATTGTATTATAATCCTTCCTTTATTAGTGGTTAAGTGTATCATGCAACTATTCAGCTAAAAAACAAAAGAAAAATTAATAAAAAAAGGTAGAGACAAAAGTGTAGGCGTTATCATTTGGTTTAGGTAATAGAAATTTGTTTGAGCTGAATTCTTATTGGATGTTAAGATTCACTTCTGATCTTGTAAATATATTCCTTTCGTTTCATATTAAGTGTCGTTTTAGAAAAAAAAATTGTTACAAAATAAATGTCGTTTTCGACTTTCGATGCAAAATTTATTAATTTCATGCTGCAGTTTATTTTTCTATTAGTTGAAATATGGTTAGGTGTATAGGTAATTGTGTTTGTATATAGAAAATATGCAAAATTAATTGTTTTCTTAATCAGTGTGCAAAAACCTAAAGTGACACTTATAATGAAACAGAAGAGTGTTTGAAAATAACATTAATATTTTCTTAATACTATGCTAACCATTGACAATAGACACAACTGTTATAATGTTATGATTACTATGTTATCGATTAAAATTCATGTTTTACTGCTTTTATCTATTCCATTATCTTTCTTATTAACCTTTTAACACACTGTTTTTAAATTAACGATTTCACGTTAGAAAAAAAATGTAAATGTAAATGTAATATCGGTGGTAAGTGAAGGGTTCTTGTCAGATATCTACACAAACTCGTCATCTTTCACTTACTGGAATAATGCAATTTAGAGTCAGTTACTGGAAATTTTAACTTCTTTTCTCATTCAGTTAAGTTAATAAAATGTTAAGGAATCTTCGTGCGTTGTTGTAAAGCATGTGACAATTGGGACCATTTTCCTTTGTGAAGTAGGTGACACTGCCAGTCTACCACGTTTAAAATAAACATTTTGACCTAAAAACCTAAAACAAAAATAACACTGAACCTAACGAATGAAAAAAAAAATGAACCGGCAAATCTGAATAGCATTATTCTTGTACCAAAATCCAGATGAAACCATTTTGATTTTAAGAAATAAAACATTTCATAACTTTCAAGAATGATATATGTTGAACTTTTGAGAAATTCTTCATTTTTTTTTTACAAGATACACTGATTGCATTAAGCAAAGAAGAGGGTACATAGTCACATACGTTCATACATACACACATTTCACTCATATGGATTAACAAATAGAAGCAACTTAGGACACATGACCAGAAACAAGAGGACTTGATGTCTTGTTTTTAACTTAGTTTCTAGACTTGAAGGGGATGGCTCTGATGACAATCACATGGTAAAGAGCAGCAAGAGCAGCACCAATGAAGGGTCCAACCCAAAACACCCACTAGAACAGCAAAAACAAAAACAATATTGTCAGAGAAAAATGATCCAAACTAAGTAGTATATAATGATTTGTGGAGAACTCACGTGGTCGTCCCAGGAATGGTCTTTGTTGTAGATGATTGCAGCTCCAAGACTTCTTGCTGGGTTGATACCTGTTCCAGTGATTGGGATGGTTGCCAAGTGAACCAAGAAAACCGCAAACCCGATTGGGAGTGGTGCAAGAATCTACAAAAATTGTCACAAAACAAGCCGATAAGCAACAATATGTACACTTAAAGCTTTTAAAATGTTCACTCATTTCATATTGTTTAAAGAAGCTATGTTCCATGGATTAGTTACTTACGGGAACATGAGAGTCACGGGCGTTTCTCTTGGCATCAGTGGCTGAGAAGACTGTGTAAACAAGGACGAATGTACCGATGATCTCAGCTCCAAGACCACTTCCTTTGGTGTATCCAGGAGCCACAGTGTTGGCTCCTCCTCCTAGAGCCTGGTATTGGTTAGGTTGGAAACCTTTAACCACACCAGCTCCGCATATGGCTCCCAAGCACTGCATCACTATGTAGTACAAAGCTCTGGTGAGCGACAACTTCCTGGCTAAGAACAGACCAAAAGTGACCGCTGGGTTGATGTGTCCACCTGAGAGTCGCATGAAAAATATAACACTCCAAGATTAGGCAAACGGACACAATATCAACATAGGAGATAAGACATATACGACCTCGGTTCCTAAAACTAAACTTTATAGAATTTCAAGCATATTAAAATATAATAAATGTTTACAGTAAAATTATTATTTATTTATGGTATATACTTTCAAATATTCTCAATTAATATTATTTAAAAATATACAATATACTAATTAATACTCCTTCTATTTCATATTAAGTGTTTTTGTATAAAAAAAAATTCGTTTTAGAATTTTAATGAAAATTTATTAACTAGGAGAATTTCTTTCTCACCGAGATCCTCAGTCATCTTTCATCTCGGATTTAAATATAGTTAGATGTATATGTAATGAAGTTTTACATAGAAAATATACAAAATTAAATTAAAATATTTTTTTAATTTTTGTATATAAATCTAAAACACAATTAAAATGAAACAGATAAAGTATCAACTAATGAAAATATTTAAAAATCTAGAAAATTATTTTTGTGAAAAAGGTAATATAGATTATGTATTTTTTAAGAAACAGAAGGAATATATATCAAACCGAAGTTAAGTTGAGTGACTTACCGGAGATACCGGCGGTGCAGTAGACAAGGGCAAAGATCATACCACCGAAGGCCCAAGCGATACCTTGGATTCCAACGGAAGCACACATGTTCGGTGACCTTTTAACTCCCATGACGGTCAACACGGTGATGTAGAGGAAGAGGAAAGTAGCTATAAACTCAGCGATACCAGCTCTCCAGAAGGACCATGAAGAAAGCTCACCAGGCTCGAAAAGTGGCGCTGGTGGTGGCTCGTTGTAGTCCCTGTCGCTCTGAGCTGAAGTTCCTATTGGTTGTCTCTCTGGGAACTTGTTAGCTCCAACCCTAACGTCTTCTTCCTTGCCTTCCATCTTCTGTTTGATCCAAAAAAAACAGTAGCTTAATTTGAGTTTGGTTTTCTTCTATGTGTTGTGGTGAATTTTGACAAGTAGAGTGGTGAACTTTATAGTTGGAAGATAATGCAAATAAATGGCAGAAATAAAATAAAGACCATGACAATATTGACAATAACATTAAAATTATTTATGTTATCTGCATAGTAATCAATCATCATGCTAATGATAAAGCTTAATTATTGGGGTCAGTGATATATTAAGGTTATGAATGGAGAGGCAGAACAAAGGCAGTTCTCCCGCACATGCAGTTCTCCTGCATTAAATTCACCATTCACGTTTTTCTGTTTTGAAAATGTAATTAGCGGGAGATTTGCATGCAATTTAATATTTTTTGTCTTTTTGTGAAAAAAGCAGGAGATCTGCATGCAGTTCTCACCCACTATACAAATCAAGCGGATCAAGTGCAGATCATGTGTGAGAAAGCAGATCAAGCATATCAAATAATTTATTATAATTAGAATAGTAAAAACAATTCAAAGTAAATAAATTAATAATTACAATAAAAATTAAAATACATTATACAATACAATACATAAATAATAATAAATATTGAACTAAATTCCTGTTATTATAGTTTTAAAATCAAAATACGAATAACATTAGCAATTAACAAAATCCATCCATTTTCATTAATATAGTTAAACCATGATATTGTACATTGACATAATACATATTATAATTTTTTCACTAATACATATTATAATTAAAAACACAATAATCATATAAATAATTTTAATTAAATATAATATTTATATGACGAAAAATAAAATTAGAGATAAATAGACATGAAAGTTTTTTATATTATCAAATTTATAAGTAAAATAGAATGAAAATGTGTTATTGGTAGAAGAAGATTAAATATATTAATAATTTGTAGCAAAATCATTTACTATATATGATGTCAGTGTTTTAATTATAATAAGTAAAATATAATTGCATAGTATTGTGATTTATATATATATATATATATATTAACGGAAGATATATGTATTTCGTTAATTGCTAATGTTTTTAACATTTTAATTTTAAAATTACATTAACATGACTCTAGTGCAATATTTATTATTTTTATGTAGTGTGTTTACATTTTTAATTTTTTTATAATTTATATATATAATCTATTTTATTTGAATTGCTTTTATCATTCTAAATTGTACTAAACTATTTGATCTGCTTGATCTGCCTTTCTCCTGCATGATCTACTTGATCTGCACTTGATCTGCTTGATCTGCATGATCTGCTTGGTCTACAACGCTTGAACTGCTTTTACCATTCGAAGCCTAAGCGTCTGGACAGGACAGAGTTTTGAGTGCTACATTCAAGCTATTTCTTATAGTATAAAAATGTATTAAAACTTATATTAAGAAAATGTATAGATCAATGTCGATTATTTTAAAAATTCCTCATGGTTGTCACTAAATAATTTCATTAGTTACCAACTGCTACGAGCAAAACATACAGATTAATAATAGAAATTGTCTAGTTTATATGATCTGGCGCTTGCCAGCGTAAGAACATTTGAATACATCCTATCATTATGCACCATGCACCATTTTTTATAACAATTTGAGAATTTTATAAAACAGTTTTACTAATAGAGTGGTAGTGTACTAAATACCAATTACGAAAGGTTGTCGAAAATAAATAAAAAAAACTTAGTGGTTGCTAATTGCTTTATTATTTTAAAGTGGGCCATTCTTGATTACCATTTTATTTCTTCAAGTTCTCTATCACCGTGGCAATTTAACTGTTACTAACCATTCATAGAGAGTTCAAGCCTTCAAGGTTTAAAAACATACAAGAATTTCCAAAAAAAATCTTTCAACAAATAGAGTTTTTAAAAGGCCAATCTAAGATATTTTTTTCAGAATTCAAATCCACATTGGCAATTTAAAAGCAAAAAGTTGAACGTTGAAACTTGTACTCTTAAATCTCTGACCATTAAAAAACGACCGACCCATTTAACCCAACAGGAAAAATAACAGAAGGCAAGGCATGCGTAAAATAGTTTTGAACTTTCTGATGGAGAATATAAATTCAAATTATTCACAGCCGTCCAGCTAATCGACAAAGACAAGCAGCACGTTACGTAAAGCCGGCGCCTTACATATCCAAAACCGTCCATTCACCTAATGCCATTTGTCCTTTCAGTCACCCTATTTATTTTTTAAAGGTTTTTTTATATATTTATTTCTGGTTTGATATTGATGATTGCGTTGGCCACCATGTATAGCCAACCACCTCCACTATCCTCGTTGTGTCACGGTCCCAGTGACAACACAAAAGAAGGAACGAAAAGATAGACATACGCAACAATACAGTAGCTAACACATGCTCTCACTTGTGTTTTTGGTCTGGGACTGAGTAGTTGATATACTACTATACGTTGGTCCGACTCTTTATTTACTGTATCCTTTTCTGTGGCATCATATATCAACACAATATAGATGATGAAAATCCTATAATATATGGCTTAAAAACTGCTGATGGGGACCAATCCAATTAGTGGAACAAGAGGTTGCAATGTTCCATCCCATGATATATATGTTACAAACGGCTACATAACGCTCATGGCTGATTTAGGGAAGTTAAAAGACGATTTCAACTAATTTTTTTTTTGGGAAATTGCAATTCTAACAGAAGTTTAATATTATTTTTCAAATCTACCAATGATAATTTTCAAAAAAATTTTTAAATTATGATGAAAATAGAGTATATTAGTTTTTTAATTTTTTTTGTAAAACATTGAGAAACTCAACCACACCCTTCAATACTAAACCCAAAACAATAATCAATAAAGTACAAACTTAAATGTTAATATATTTTTGATTGAATATATTTTTGCAAAATGATACTCAACTTGTGATATTCTTATCAATTTCTCATTTTTTACGAATTTGGAGGGCTTAAATTTTTTGTAGGGGGACCTATATAAATAATTTTTTTTAAAAAAATTGGGAATCCAAATTCAATATTTTATCCGGCTTGACTCAGAGCGGCTCCTATAAGGCTGGTGGATAAAAACATCTATAAGGGTTGCACCATGCACCATGCACCATGCACCATGCACCATGCACCATGCACCATGCACCATGCACCATGCACCATGCAATCTGTATTCCCTGATACATCACACGAAACGGCTACATAAGGCTGCTACTGGATAAAAACATCTAAAATGGCCTCACCATGCACTAAGGACCATGTAATCTGTATCCTTTGGGCTCTGTTTTGGGCTTTCAAAATTATAATTGTCTGTAATGAATAAAAATTAAAAATAAATCGTCAGCTTTGGGCCAATAAACGGGTCAGATATATACGGATTAAAAGCACATATAATTACACAAAAGAGGCCTCGTCTTTTTGATAGCGGGCCTGGATAATATCTTGAAAAATGAAATTAAAAGACACAAAAATTAGAAAAAGACAAAAGAAGAAAGAAAGTCAAAGACAGCGATCGAACACCACCACACACCAGTTTCAATGTATGAAGCCTTGTAAGAGGCTCACCGACTCCATCAACAAACTAACTAACCCTAAGTTTCTGTTTCCGTGTTCAAATACCTCGAGCCATGAGCCTTTACAGCTCGTACACGTGGCTTTGATCGCGCCTCTCTCTCTCTCTCTCTCTCTCTCTCTCTCTCTCTCTCTCTCTCTCTCTCTCTCTCTCTCTCTCTCTCTCTCTCTCTCTCTCTCTCTCTCTCTCTCTCTCTCTCTCTCTCTCTCTCTCTCTCTCTCTCTCTCTCTCTCTCTCTCTCTCTCTCTCTTTTCTTTTAATTATAAATAAAAATATCCTAAAAAATTTAGCCCTTCTTTCTCTCTCTTATCATCTCCCGTCTCTTGGTCTGTTTTGCCGCCGTCGCCGTTGTTCTCTCCTCCGCCAGATTCAGCTCTCACCTCCACCGCCGGCACTCATTAAAGTATTCTCCTATCTATTGCCTTTTGATTCTCCATTGTTCGTATCTCTACACGTCTCCTTGTTCGATTATATCGTTTATTAATCTCTATTTGCTAATTTAGACTTTGAATCTTTGAAATGAAATTGGTAAATTTAGAGAATCTAGATACATATTGATTAGCCTGCCAGATTCAAAGCAAGGTCTCCTAGTGATTAGTATCTGATCTTTCAATCGTTTCTTGTCTTTTACCAGTTTGGTGGACACTGCTTCAGCTCAATGCTCTTTGACCTGGAAGCCTTTCTACTTAGAGACCTGGAGCTTGAAGAGTCAAGAAAAATAAACACTTTGTATTGCGGGGAGTGACATAAGTGTAGAAGCTTGACAGTATCTCAAGGACCTTAATAGCTGAAGACTAAGTCTTCAAATCAATGTCGGAAAGTGATATGGCCATCATTAAGCCAGAGGTAAGCTCTTTTAGTTTCACTGTATTGGACTTTGTTTGTGTATCCTTGGAACTTCTGATAGCTACAAAGACTTATGCTAGTTATCTCATGGCTCAATTAATGTTTAGTGAAGGATAAGAGAGAATCTGTTAAAATTTTGCTGAAATGCACTAGTAGTGATTAGCTATTGGATACATAAAAAGTTACATTTTGTAAGGTGTGATAAGTCTTTGGAGTTCATCATATGGGTTAACAACTTAACAAGACATAGTGGTTACGTCATGTATTCTTGTAATACTAATTATGTTTTTTTTTTTTCTGGTTTTGATTGTTACATTTTCTATCTGTGTAAGGAGTTTTTTGGATGACTAGTTGTATTTCTTTACCTTGGACTAAGTCTTATTTTCTTTTAATGGTATTAACACAGATGATGAAATCATATATATGGCTTGAAACTTCTGATGGATCAATCCAACAAGTAGAACAAGAGGTTGCAATGTTCTGTCCCATGATATGTCACCAAGTGCTACAGAAGGGTGCTGGATCTTCTAAGAACTATCCAATATCTCTTCCACAGAAAGTCAGTCCAGCCATGTTAAGCTTGATTTTTGATTACTGCAGATTTCATCAAGTACCTGGACGTTCAAATAAGGTTTGCTTCATGTCTTTCTATTGGAAACAAATAGTGACATATTGATAATCATATATGCAAACTTTTTTCATATATATTTTTTTAATTACTATTTAGGAACGTAAAGTTTATGATGAGAAATTCATGCGGATGGATACAAAGCGGCTATGTGAGTTGACCTCAGCTGCTGACAGTTTACAGTTGAAGCCTTTGGTTGATCTTACTAGTCGTGCCCTTGCACGGATTATTGAGGGGAAAACCCCCGAGGAGATACGTGAGATATTTCATTTGCCTGATGATCTTACTGAGGTATGTAGTTAGTCCTTAATATCATCTCTTTTAAGGATTTTACATTCTCATCTGCATCTATATTAATCTTTTGGGTATAATGCACCAGGAGGAGAAATTAGAGCCTTTGAAGAACACTATGGATGATCCACGTATTCGTCTCTTGAATAGATTGTATGCTAAGAAGAGAAAGGAGTTGAAAGAAAGAGCAAAACTTAAGGTTTGTTTAACGTTTTACTTAGGATTAAATTAGGGACTTAACTTGGTTTGTAAGATTGAACTTTTGCAGTAGCTTTATACCTTTCTGGTATTTGGCAGAGTATAGAGGTTGAAGAACATGTCGACGAGCGTTCTGTGGATGACCTTTTATCATTTATTAATGGCAGAGGTACTTTTCGTATCTTCATACTCTCCATGATACCATGTTACCACATACTGGTTCATGTATTAAGCCTACTTTGATGTTTACATCACACTATGCTATTTAAATAAGACCTGGCTCTAGTTGCTGAGTGTCTGGTTTGAGATTCTCACTGTCTTGTGCTGTAATCTCTTGGACTATTTATTGATCATTTTCCATGTTAATGTACTTCTTGATCATTCTCACTGTCTTGTGCTGTAATCTCCTTGTTTATATCTTGGGTTTATCTTTTGCAGATCACAAGGTGGTAAATACTTCTAAGAGCAAAAAGAAGAACAAGAAAAGAAAGGAGCATAAAAATGGTAGATCGAATGGAACATGTGAAGTCTCCAATAAGGTTTAAACTAGTTTCTCTCTGACTGCTCTTTGTTGGTAGTAATCAAGTCACTGAGTGTGTTCCTTGTGCTTAGGATTCACATAATTTCCAATCCAAGCAACGAATTGTTGATGAGACTTCGTCCAGCTTGGGAGGGTTATCTAACTTACATAAGATGGAAGATGATATCTTTTCACCAAAGACTGAGTTTGAAGATGGTTATATAGATGATGAAATTGATCCAGCTTTGAAAGAAATGCTTGATAGGTAAGTCATCACTTGTTAGTTTAAACTATTCATTGTCTGGTCAAAGATCTCCTGTAAGTTAAATAGTATATAATAAAATGGTGAACTTCATGTAAATTACAGGGAAGTAGAGGATTTTGCTCGAAGACTGAACTCAAGTTGGGTTCTATCAGTAGGACAAGAAAGACAGCCTGTGCACTTTTCCATAAACGGCAATGGAGCCTCAAGGCGATTGACAGGTACACACACAGACACTCTATATAACAATGTATTATAAAGGTGATGTTGAATTGAATCGCTTACCATACATATACCATATTGAGTCTTGGATATAGCTATAGATGACTGATGGGAGATAGTTTTGTTTGCCTCCGTTTTTGAACATTGAAGGTCCAGCTGCAAGACAAAAATGAAGATGATAACGCTAGCCTAATGGCTGGAACAGTTTTGGTGATCTACACATTTAGATTGTAAGCAATTAGAGAGAATGGTGTTGCGTTTCATGGGTGTTCCTCCTGTAATGTTTTTTCCCACAGTATGTTTTCTTTTGTTTCTTCTTTGTTAATCCTAGAGTTTAGGATCAGTTTTGCTTTCCTTTTCCTCAGTGATCAACCTTTTGTATACCACTTTTAAGCCATAATGGCTGAGAAAATCAGCTAGTTGGTTACCTTTCTGTATTTTCTTAAACTTAAGAATAATAATATGAAGGAGATGATTCCATATTTCTTTAGCATTACAAGACGAGAAAGGGAGAATGTAACTCAAAGCAGCTTCACCTCACACGAAAGTGTTTTACAAGTATTACATACAATGTATTTACAGATGTGAACAAGATCGTTGCAGCTTTTATGTTCCTTTTCTTCTTCTTCCTCTGTAGCTTTTCAGGTTATGGATGGTGGGGGTCACTCACACTGCTTATGGTTCCGGATGGCACGCCTATGCCAGAGTTTGGTGGTGTGGATCAGGAAGCTTACCAGTCCTAGTCCCATCGCGCCGCACTGGTGGGTCAGCAGCGTAAGTCACGAGTCAGGTGAATTGCAATGGAAAGAAAGAAAGAAAAGAAACATAGAAAAAATGATTTGTCTCATTGTTCAGGATCGTAGTGCTTACAGGTAAAGAGGGAGGAGGAGATGAGTGGTTTGATCTTTCTGATGTTATACTTAGAGAAGCCTCAGATCCTCCAGAGTATGACAAGGTACCAGCAGACCGAGAAGAGCTGGTTCTTGATGTTCTGTCCTCCTCTTCTTCTTCCTCCACCTCGCTTTTCCCCTTTGAACTTCCACTCAGCATATCTGAATTGGAGCTACTTCGTGAGGAAACAAGCCGCTGAAAGTCAGATAATAGAGCTGAGAGAGCTCGGACTTCATCCCTTCTACCTTCCCTACATTAGTTGCACACACATGTATCAGTCATAAAGCATCTACCAATGTTACTATATATAGCTATGGAAAAAAGGGAACTCTCTGACTTGTACCTTGTATGGATGAGATGTCCTTTGCAGATAAACCGAATACGACAAGTAGGAGATGCGTGGTGGCATACAAAGATGGCTTTCCTCGACCTCAGTTCCTCCATTTTCCTGCAAAATTGATCACCAACTAATGTAAGATTCAAGATGAATAAAAAGAGACAGGTGAAGCAGCAAGCCTAAGACACAATACGTTGAATAGTGTTTGTCTGCAGCTGCTCCCATTATGAACTTCCTGACTTTGTTCTCAGAAATAAACTGCACTATTCCCTTCTTGATAGAGTCCATCTCAACGCACAGCTTCTCTGCGTGGACCTGCGAAAACCAATCTCCTTAGAAATGGTAGGAACTCCATATCATATGTGTATGTATACACACATACCCCTTTCTGCAGGCAAATTCTAAGGTACTCATTAAGAATCTTGTCTGTTTTGGCCTTTTGTTTTCCTCTATATGCTCTCACTAACTCTTCATCTACCGTTGCAGCATCAAATCTGGTACCCACTGCGGAAGGGAAAAAAGAATGATCAAAATCTTTAAGCTTTGTTTCGTTTCACAACCATTGAGTCTGGATCTTTAGGAGTGGTTGTAGTGAGGGTAGAAGAAAACTTACAAACAGGAATCATTTGAGCAGGTTGGTGAACAAGAACGATGCAGATCTTGTTCCCTTGGGAGTTATCTATTGCCCATGTAAGAATTGACTTGTTCTTGGCAGTTTCTCTCCCTACAGCAACATATATTACCTCCTCCATCACTGCTGCTTCTTCTTTCTCCTCTTCTGCTCCCTGAAACTCCATGCTTTCTCTGGGGAAAAGTGTCTGAAAATCTTAAGAATGGCTGGTTCGTTTGAGACAAGAAGCTGTTGTTTTCTCAGATGTTCAAAAATATATTGGGAATCCAATGGAGGCATGTGTCATCCCTTTCTTTCTGATGTTATCTCTGTTCTTTCGAATATTCCATCTGGAGTTTGTCTATGTATTATTATTTAATCTCCATGCCATTTGTGCGTCAACGACCTAATCAAACTCAAGGAGGTATTATCAAATGAGAGCCAACCTCCTTTTTATTTTGTTTTCAGCTTTTCAGGGCCATTTCATGCTTGTTTCCGGAAAGTCAAATAGTCTTATTACTAGGATAAGACCTGCGCCTTGCGCAGGATAAATATATGTAATTAAAATATAAAATTTTAGTATTGATAAATTTAAAATTTACATATGATTGTTTTTGTATGTATTTGAAATTTAAGAATTTTGAAATTTTTATATAATTATCTATACGTAGGATCAGAAACAATTTTAATTAGAAATGTAGATCAAATCTTAGAATTTAATGGATCTGTTTTCATATATATTTTCACTTTTCAGTGTTCGAGTGATGGAAAATAAATGGCGTATTACTGCGCTTGATTGGTAGAGTATTAACAAGTTCTCTAATGTTTTTTTAAGAAGCAATTGGTAAAATATTTGCATTTAAAATATATAAAGTTTCAAAACTAATTTAATATAATTTATTTATCTGTCTAATAATATTATAAAATTATATTTTTTAAAATAATTTATAAAAAAATTATGTTAATTTTTAAATTATTTTTAAAAACAATATTTTAAGTTTTTCAAATACAAATAAATAATTTAAAATTAATTATGGTCATGATTTAACATAACCATAATAATTTAAAATATTAAAAACTTAAAAATTAACAAATTAAAAATTAACTCAGTTTTATATCATGATTTAACAATTTAAAAATTAATTATGGTTATGAGAAGTTGACGTTCACGTGTCAGTCCTATTTATCTTCCATTTTTCTCTTGCTATGTTTTTTTTTATATTTTGGTTATTACTCGATATAAATATTTATTTTGAATTTTATTCTCATTTCGTTTGTTTTAGAAAATACTTAAGATTTAAAATAATTAAAGAGATACGTACTTAGGTTAAGATCTGCACTTTATGCATAATAAGTATTTTATATTTATTATTTATTTTATATTTTTCTGCATATTATAAATAATAAAATAATAAATACATATTAAATAACTAAGAAATCAGTTACTATTATGTAATAATTTGGCGTATGCATATAAATTTAACTATTACTCTTGTTTATTCACAATTAGGGTAAATAAAGCAAAATAATCAATCTTATATATTGTATATGATATATAATTAAATTTAAATGATATAAACATAGTAATATAACACACTTTTAATATGGATATTAATTAAATGAGGTTTCTACTCATATGATTTTATGATTATTTACATATTTGTGTAACAAAACTTTACACCAACGATTTTTTTTTAATGTGAGATGTTTAGTAGTTTCAATAATTTATAATCATTTAAAAAAAACAATGACATATTTCAAAATTAAAATATTAACTTTTCAATATATGTTCAAGGCAAATATCAAATATAAGTATGTATTTTCATACGATGTATAGTTTAATTAAAATGATGTTAAATATATATAAACTAAAATTATTTCTTCATATTGTCTTCTAATCATTATATTTTAGTATAGAAAAAAAAATTAAAACCTTGATCTTAAAAGTTTATGTGGGACTTTTAACAGTTTTAGTAATTTATACTCATTTTGAAAAATTCGAAATACAACATACACAAAAAAAAATCTAGATTTTTATTATATGATTAATGTAATTGTGTAATTTATTTTAATAATAAAGAAATAAACAAAATGAAAAAAAGTATACAGATTGTTATCAAATCTTTATTGTTTAAAATCATTAATTGTCATATATATATTTTGATTATATTAGGTAATTCCGTAGGTTTTATTTAAGGAAAGCATGTGAAACAATAAATATTTAATATATGCGACCAACTATAGCGTACAGAATATTATATTGCTAGAGAATATTATTTTTAAACTATACATTATATCACATACTCTAGAATCCTTGAGATTTGAAAATAGAAGTCAAAGAGCTATGCCACGTAGGACTGGGGTTATTTTTAATTCTTACAAACTTAAGGTTATAACTTTTTAAATGATTCTCAAATAATATAAAGGGGATATACTTTCTCCTTTTTTTTAATAGATAAGTTTTTGTTTTAGATATTACATGACGTTTTTAATTTTTAATGTAAAATTATGCTATGTGACATTTTATGTTATAAAAAATTATTTGTCTATTAGTTAAATTATGATGCAATTTGCAACATTCTCTCATGGTTAAGAAAATTTATAAAATTAAGAAAATGTATAAAATTAGAAGTCACTCATGGTTAAGTTAAAATTAGAAAATGTATAAAACGTCAAACAATTTGCAACTTGTTTAGAAAATGTATAAAATTAGAAGTCACTCCTGGTTAAGTTACATTGCAATTTGCAACATTCTCTGAATATTCAATATTGTCTTCTTTCTAGCATAAGCAAATAATATACATATTTGAACGGATTAGTCATAAGTTTTATATCTAGGATACACCAAACATATGTTCATAAAATTATATTCCCACCATATCTCTAGGTCATATTTTCTGTTAGTTTATGTTATGCTTAAATAGTTTTTTTTTTTAAATCATGATTTACAAATACAATATCATAACGAAAAGGAATATTACAAAAGACTGACTCATGCCAACCAACACCGGCTAGTGATAGGGACAATGCCTGGGTTAACTATTACAAACCATCAAAAAGTCATATCAATAACAAAACAAAAAGTACCAAAAAGAGATGCACCAAGACTCGAGCTGGTGTCTTGTTCAATGGTTTAAGAGCTTGAAGCTTGAAGCCATTCTTGAATTGCAGATCGAAGAGCAAGATTTGGAACCAAACTTGTGTGAGGAAGTCTTCTGTTTGTCATAGGAGAAGTCTCGTGTCCTCTATTAAACCAACCACGTATGGCCTCTCCTTCATATGTAAACCCATCTGCTGCTACATATGGATCCTCCATCACATCCTGCAAACATTATATTGTCTCTTTTTATGATTATAACATTTTAATCATTTAGTTTTCATTGATCTTTCAACGTTTCTTTACCTGTGTAATGGGACACATGAAGTACTGAGGCGGCTCACGGTCCTTAGAGGGAGACGCTTCCTCTTCATTGCACTTACTCTTCAGCTTTGATACTTCACTAAGCTCTCTCTTCAACTCTTCTTGTTCATCTCTAAGTCTTCTCAACTCTTGCATTGATAAGCTATACTTTCCTTGGAGCTTCCTAATCACCACATTAGACTTGGCAGTTCTTGTCTCGGCTTCTGATCTCATCTTTTCAAGTTCTTCTTTTGTTTCCTTCAGTTCCTTCTCTGCTTCTTTCCTACGCTTCAACTCATTGATATATCCATTTCCCAATTCTTTAGCCTATATTTATCATCATATATAAGAGTTAGAAATTTTATAGAGAAACATGGCACATGAACTTATTTTCATACCCTTTTCATTGCATCAATTGCAGTTTTTTCAGCTTCTTCACGCTTAGACACCTCAAAGCGTGTTTCCCTTTTTGCACTCGCAGCTTCTATGAGAGCTACTTGGATCTGAACATCATCTTTAGCCATACTTGAACTAGGAACCCTTTCAGTTCCATTAGCTATCTTAGATTGGGTCAAAGAACTTGATGATGTACCTTCTCCATACAAGTTATCTCTTCTTGTAGCTCCTCTGCATCAACATTACACCCAAAAAACTTACACACTGTGATTCACAAGCGACCATGTAACTAAACAGTGACTATTATTTGTGTATTTTAGCACAAAAGAAGATGAAAGTTTGACTATGAATAGGTCAAAACCTTTTAGAGATTAGGTATCCATTGCAGGTGAACCATATATGACAAGTATCTGGCGCTTCTCTGCTAATGTAAATAGCTTTCTTGGACAGTAAGTCTCTCATTCTCCTGCAAAAAAGTGTGAAAATAAAAATCATACTTAAGATAGCTAAAAGTTTACTCTTATGCTAATTAAACAACTTACATTGTATAGTGTCTATCAGCAGCTGCTCCCATAACAAGCTTCTTAACTCCACACTGAGATATCAATTGGAGGATACCTTCCTCTACTGATTCCATTTCTATATATATCTTCTCTGCTTTGACCTAATCAACTCACAGTGTAACTTGAGCCTCAAGAAACCAAAACATCTATTGCACAATCAAAAAAAAAACATATGAATCTTACATGCATTTGCCTGCATAGAGTAAGGTACTTGTCCAAATTGTTATGTGCTTTCTCCTTCTCTTTTTGCCGTTTACAGGCTGAGATCTGCATCGGTTGATGAACATAGACGATGCAAAACTCTCTGCCTCCAGTGTTCTGTATCGCCCAAACGAGACTAGACTTGCTCTCTAGATCTCTCCCTGTCACCGCTACATAGACCTTCTCGTCCATCACCATCTCTCTCTTGTTAACCACCACTGATTCACCATTATCATCTTTGCCACACGATCTTAAAGAGCCAACCAATTTCACCATTTCTTGGATCGGATTCTTTAACGTCATCGTCACTCCTTTCCATATAGAATCACACAAAGAACAAAGAAAAAATGATACGTTTGATAATGATTTGGTTTTAACACATTACTTGATGAGCCAAGCTAGTCACTCCCAAAGAATGTTTATATAAAGAGAAGAGGAAAGGTTTGGATTATAAAGCAAAACACGTTACTCAATCACAAACCCGTGTTGACAAGTTCCATAGCCTTATCAAAGAAGGTGAATGGAATCATTGTATATTAGAATAATGGATAAATGTTTTGACTTTCAAACAGGAGACTATCTGAATGTGATAGTTTCTGTTTATGTCAAAGAGTAATGTCGATATAACGAAACTTCAAACATAAATTAAGACTATCTCAGGCGTATCATACAGAACTAATGTCGTCAAGGCTGCGTATGCATGCTTACTTCAGCTCTTGTTTTTCATGTCTTTTTACGGTTCTGTCCATGACAGTTAACGACCTGGTCTTCTTTGCCGCGTAATATAATTAGTCTTAATTGTTAAGAACTTAATCAAGATCTCTTCAAGGTAACTTCCACAATTCTAGATAATCTAAAGAAAATGTTATTTTATTCTCATGTGAAAATGATAGTTTTGATTACTTAAACACTCTAATACATTTACATTATCAAAGCAAAACATCATCACTGAGATCATCGATTCAAAGTTATATAAATTACACAACTAATGTATTAGTATTGTAGAACATGTCTTTTGTATTACAATAGAATGAATGGAACTATAAGTTAAACGTAAGTGAGATCACCAATTCAGAGTTTAATATAAGGAAAATTTCAATTTTACTACAGGATTAATGTATTAAACGAACAATGTCATTCACATTTGGAATTTTTTAAACACAAATCTACACAAGTTATAATAGCCATTTAGTAATATCATGTAGACTCTATAAATTTTAACTGAAGTCCATGAACTCTGTGAGTTTACATTTAGTCCTGTATTTTTGGATTTAAATTAAGGTTAGTCCCATCCCTAGGCTTTTTTTTTTTTTTTCTATTTTAAGTTTAATCCCTTGAAATTTGTTTTAATTTTGATACCATGAAATTTGGAAATAAGAATGTGGTAAATGGGCCAGGCCTCCAGAGTATATATTTTTCTCTCCTTTCAATCAGCTTATAATAGTATATATGGGCTGTATGGAACATGCCATTAGTAGCATTAAGCCTTCACGAGTGACAAAATAGAGAGGAACATTAAGATGTGCGGCCATGAAAGACTTTGATTTTTCCAGAAGTATATGATTTTAATCATTTAAGTATTATTTTTTACATTTTAATTAACTTGAGTTATTCTCAAACATATGAAAATGTCATGAGTAAATCCAAATGGACATACAGCCTTCGAATGAATATTTTCTTATATATTTAACTGTGGAGATACAACCTTCGAATAAACATTTTCTTAGATATTTAGTTGGATCTTAACTAATAGGCTCATATTCACGTAGCCATATGGTAGAATTTAGCGGAAGGTTTCATTATGTCATACATATCTTGTTAGATTTTCAACTATTCTTTTAGGCTTCCTTATACACAATCGTGATAAAGCAAAAATAAAACATAAAAGGATATTTAGTAAACATATACTTAATTTTTTATGTTACCCAACAAAATGATCTAGGATAAAGCTAAATATATACAGTTGGAACATAGTTGGTAAGACTATGATGACCAACTTCTTCCAATTCTAGTTTTTGTCTTGTTCGTGGGCTTTAAAAATATTATAAATTTATTCATCGACACGTACATATATTCTATTCTGTTGCTAACTGGATAAGAAAAAATATTAATGACACTAATAATGTTTTGTACTACATTATACAGTATAATACATTTAATGATTACATTATACCTGTTTTAGTAAGAAACATACACATCCCTCAAACCTAACTCAATTATCTACAGGTTTTTCAAAGTCTTTTAAGCTTCTTATATACAATAGTGGGCATATTATAGAGCTATAGGATCGACACAATATTGAAATAATCATATATTTTTTAAAAAAATTTATATATAAACTCAGCTAAGTTATTTGTTAATTAAGTGCCTGTATATATCAATCATATTATCTGACATATATAACGAGGATGGCGTTAATTTAATGGTGTGGATGCTTCGAAAACAGCCAATTTTCGGAGATTGCGAATTGGATAATTAACAAAAGGTTATATAAATGAATAATTGATTAGTGGAAACAATATGAAATCGCCACTAGTGATGTTTTAGTTTCAACAGAAAATTATTCACTCTCCGCATTTTTATCATTTTCCAAACATATACGCAACTATGTTGGTTGGATCAATTGCATGCTGATGACATATCATTTTTTTTGTAATGAAATTAAAAGTTCTTATATTTATCGAAAGTTTAGTCAAATATGATGACTTTGAAAAATTAATATATCTTCACCCTTTTCTGTTATAGATATTGTAAAGTCTAAAACATTATGCTAATAAGCTGAATTATATCAAAAGTAAACAAACTTAAACAAAATTTGAAAAAATTAAAGGTTTATATTTGTTAGATATAACGTTATAATGTACCTTTAAGACAAATTTAAAAGCAGTCTAAAAAGACAATTTAAAAGGTATTGGGGTTGGGGAGGGGGGATCCAATGTGGAAAAATTGATTGTTATATCCATTTTTACATCATAGCTTTGTTTTCTAATATGTTCTCCTTTTTACTGTGTTTTCTTTTTCTAACATGTTGGGTACATATATAAAGAAAACATTGTCATTTTCTATTTCTAATATGTTGGTTAACGCAAAATAAACCTTCATAAATCGCATATCAAATTAAAAGCACAGATATTCATTATATTTTAGAAGTGTGTGATGCGTGTATGAAACTGTCGGCATATATTAATATCAAGTTTTTAGTTGATTATAAATGACATAAGGGTGTATCTTTAGTTTGATGGGATGATCATTATTATATTTCACAATGGATATTATAATTACTAGTGCATATAAATTCGAAATATGAATATTCTTTGTCAAAAAAGCTATATACATAAGATATTTGCATTTACATATAAAATATATATTAAAACTCAAACTGTATGAGTAGGTCATTAGCTAGTAGTTGTCTAAATTAACAAAGCTGAACATCGTTGAATATTTTCATATTCTGCTGATAATAGTATACGTCAAAGTCGTATCATAAATAAAGCTTGGCAAGTGCTATTCAGTTTCCTTTTATTTTATGTGCATTAAACTATAGTAATTTCATCTCTCTTGATGACAATTAAGATCTAGATAAATTAGGTTTGGTGACATACGAAATAAAACATTTAAACTATCAACTTCAGCATACTAAAATAATACAAAACTTATATATATATATATATATATATATATATTATGTCAAGAATATGGATTGTATATTGCATTTTATTAGCAAAATATGTCTTTTTTTTATTCTTAATTTTCTAATAGCTATTTTGACTTTTGCAATATTGGTCACGACTGAAATTACTACTCTACCCCTCCCGACATATACGTGATGTACGTTCCTCGTTGCGACTCCTTTCCATAACCTAACCTGCTTCAGCTTCACCAAACCTGCTCTCTTCTTATATAATAAATACGTACATATACGTATAAAAATAACACATTCATCACAGTCTCGTGAATGCACTAACACATATATATAATGACAACAAAAAAGTGTATCTATATATATCAAAAATACAGTTATTGGTTGAGTTTTTCAATGGCTGCCGCACCTTGAAGTGAACAAAGACAATACTAGCATAAAGATTGAAGACTTGATCCTCACTTTGTCATAATCTAAGTTTTGTCCTTTTTCTAGTAATCTATTCAACTCTTGTAACTTTATACCTAATTTCTTTTTTAAAATTTATATTAATAAATTTTATAATATTGATCTCTTTTGTTCTTTTTCTATTAATCTTGAGGAGTGGTTCCATTTTTTTCTGGTGAGAGAAAGCAGGAGGGTCTTCTGCTAAATCAAGAACACTCTGTTCAACATCTTCCCTCTTGTTTCGAGCGTTAGTTACTTCGTAATTTAATTTCATCATATTTTTCGCAACAAATAAGCCGTAATTTCAGCTAAAGTCCGGTGAAAAAATAAGTTTTTATTTTTTCTTTTTGTGGAAAACAGCTAAAAAGTTGTAAAATGGATTTTTATTAATCTTCTTCCAGCAAGTATAGGATCAGATTCTAAAAGGTATACTCTCTAATCTTTGTTCTTCTTCTTCTTTTTGTTTTTTCTTTGTATAAAAAGTTCACTTGCAGATCACTCAATACAGTAATAATTACAATGCATTTGTGTGAGTGACTGATGGAAAAAAAAATCATGAAAACAGAGTTTTAACAGATCACTGCATGATGATGCATGAACCATTATAAAAAAATTATGATTACTTATTAATTATTCTTTGCTTGTATTAATAGTTTCTTTTACCGTTTGTAACTTAGTGTGAACTGTTCTATGGAGAAGAACTGTGGGAGAAGAGAAGGAATAAATCAAATAGGATGTATGTGGATGTTCATCAGCATCTTTGGATCTAATCAGAAGCGTCTCTTGATGGATAAGAAACATGGAAGCAAAAGATTTGCAGGTTTTGGTTTCATTAAACATGTATCTTGAAGATTCTTACTTACTTTCTGTTCTAAGATATAACTAACTGTTGCAGGTACTAATGAGAAGAAGCAGCTTATCTGTTCTTGTGAGAGCTCTCAAGAGAGTGTTGAGAAACTTATTGAAGAGGATATAGATGTTTCTATTGTTAGTGATGAACATGTAGAGACTAGGGTTGTTAAGGATGAATCTGAAGAAAAATTCAGGGAGTTAATCAAGCGGTTGATAGCTCAGAAACAAGGAGAGATCCAAACCTGTAAGGACTTGTTAGAGGCGTTTCATGTTTTGGATTCTGAAGAAGAATCACTCCTCAAGAAGAAGGCTTCACATGAAGAAGATGCTCAAAGCTTGGGAGATCCTAAGAGTGTAGAAGAAGAACAAGAGGCTGTGGTGTTACCGAAGAGGAAATGTAAATTCTTCAGCAAGAAATGGAGATCAGAAGAGAGGAGAAACAAAACTATTGTTGTTTTGAAACCTTCTCCAAATAGCTTGGATGTTGACTCTTCATGCAACAAGTTCAAAACCGGGAGAACCTTTTCCCGGTTTATTATCGGTTTAATCAAAAGAAGACTACAAGCTTCCGTTGGAAAGAAGTCATGTAATGTTCATGTTGATAAGAGCCACAACCGTTGCGTGCAAGAGAAGATACAGAGTAAATCCTGGAAGCATGTTTCAGATGAAGAACCGTTCTGTAGTGAGACTGATAAAGAGGATACTGTCCAAACAAGTGAAGATTCAAAGAAGATTATGTCTGGTTTGTATAGTGCAGCAAGGAAACACTTGTCTGAGATGCTCGCAAATGGAGATATAGATGTGAACTTACCAGATAAGGAAGTACCAAGAATCTTGGGGAAGATTCTTTCTCTCCCTGAGTTCTCATCACCAGTAGATAGCCCTAGATTGATCCCTGCGCATGATTTGGTTTGCCCTTTAAGCCAAACAACCGAGGAACCAGAGATTCTGCAATGCAGTGAAGATTCAGATAAAGATGATGAGACATTGTTTACCATCGATGTCTCTGTTCCCACAATGCTTTCAGACCATGCCAAGGAAACTGAGAGGACAGAGATAGAACCATTATCTGAAACTAGCAGCTCTTCCATTTCCAGAAGAGATGACTATGTTAATGAATGTCATGACCAAGAAGGAGATAAGCAACAGTTGAATAAGGTAATGAGTGAATACATTGTCTATTTTCTTGAATGAGGTTTCATAGTTTCATGGTTTATCTTGTTCCAGGAAATGATGTACAACCAAGTGCATTCACTGTCTTCTCCTCCAGAATCTCCACAAAGTTCTTCAGCTAAGATGACTGAATGCAAAGAAATTGCCACTGATGTGCAGGGAAAGTTAAGTCCTGTATCTGTCCTCGAGCCTCTGTCTACAGATGATGAGAGTAGCCCAACAACAAGCACAAGATTCAGTTCAGGTATGTATGCATTGAATGGAGTGTTGATTCTTCAGAACTTGGTTTCTTACTGCTTTTTTCTGACTCACATTCAGCTGAAATGAGGATACAACCACTCTGTATTAGATTCGATGAAGCTGACTCTCCAAATCAAGACGAACCCAACAATCTCAAAACAAGCATGGATGACAAGGAGTTGACACTAGCATACATTAAAGACGTTGTGAAATCCTCAGGCTTGAGCTGGGAAGAGCTTCTGACAAGACCCTTTTACTCTGAACAGCTTCTTGAGCTAGAATCAATAGATGACACAGCTTTCTGCTCTACACAGCTCTGCGATGACAAGAATCTCCTTAACGACTGCATCAATGAAGTTCTTATGGACTTTTGTGAGAATGAACTGAATCCAGGGCCTTGGATTACGTTCCTGAAACCTGAAGTCCAACTAATCTCAGACATGGAAGTTGCAGCCAAAGTGGCACAAGAAGGGGTTTACTGGCATCTCTTACCTTTGCCTTCTCCTCACACTTTAGATCAAATAGTGAAGAAAGACATGGCTAAAGCAGGAAGCTGGATGGATCTCCGGTTTGATATTGGTTGGATTGGTTCCGGCACAAGTGAATTGATCCTTGATGATCTAATAGAAGAGATCATCAGAAGCTGCAGAGACATGGCTCAAGCTGAACCAATGCAGGAACAGAAAAGCAACAGCTTGTGACAAGGCCCTTTTGTTTTAACCTTTTGTCTATCTTGTACAGTTTCACTGCCACTGCAAAGGTCAAAGATCTCTAGTTGACCTTTCTAGTGCAATGGCACAACCAGAGCTTCTTTTTTTTTTTAACGTTGGCAAAGAGTTAAATAATTTTCTACTTCAATATTCTGTTTTTGATTCCCAGTGGCTTCTCTAGTTTACTCAGCCAAGAGAGTTTTATATAGTGGTAATAACAGGAGGCTTGAACTTTAAATAAGACAGAGACCATGCTTTTCCTAACAATCATTCATATTCCAATAGAATTCAACTAAGGTTCTAGCTCTTCACCAACAATGAAACCAAATACAAACAAGCCCATGATTTGAAGTAATAACGAGGTCTGTTTTGTCTTTTCTTTCCAAAAGCTTGGCTTTTGCTTTCTGATTCGTCATCATCCTCACTCTCATCACCAGCGTTCTTGCTAGAACCAGCGGACTCTGCCTCAGTTCTTGCATGTTTTCTTCTCCCTGCATCAAACTTGGCTTGTAGTTTTTGGTCAAGAGGGTCGTCTGAGTGTCTACACTCCACTTGACGTGACACTTTAGCACCAAGTCCAAGCCTATGCAGAGGTTAAACAATGCTTATGTTCAGCTTTGTATTCGCAACCGAAATGCAAATCAACATGTAAAAGAATAAATAATCCGTCACCTGGGTGGTCGAGCTTCAATAGGATCATCCTCTGCAGGCGTCGTCATGTTAGCAACCCACTTCTCAGCCTCAAAACGAACAAACACAAAGCAATGAGATGAAACCAAAAGATATCAATGCAAGTAAAGAAGCTAACCCAAACATGGTTTTTTAGAAAGATTAAAACTTTAGCTTCTTCAATACACAATCTGGTTGCTTCAAGGAGGAGAAGCTTACAAGTTTTTGTGCCTTATCTGTCTTGAGAATTTGTGGAGCTCTCTTCTTCTTTGCCGTTTCCCTTGTCATTGTACCAAACTTCCTGCTTACATTACTCACCACAGTAAGAAAAGAGCTCTTGTTAAATCTTAGTCACTCTAGCCAATCACTAGTTGTATGCAACAAGTTAACCTAACAAAGTTCTTCTCACTCCATTAACCTAACCGTCATGAGAGAAGGGTAACAAAGGGAAGATTTTTCTAAGTTAGATACACTATAACTCTCTTCACACAAACTATGTGACAAAATTTCAATCAAACAAGGATCAATATACTCTCACAGGCAAATCGTCGAACACCTTACGTGCATACCCTAAATAACTGAACTTTCGCACGTAAACAAAACATACACGAACAAGTCGTTCTAAAGAATCTTCTCGAAGATTAAACATACATACCGGATCAAAAAAGGAAGAAACTTGAGCCACCGTCAAAAGGAACTTTCTCTCTCCACTGATACCGACGGCGACTGTTTATATATATATGCACTCCAAGCGGTCACATAAGTTCTAATAACCAATATAAACCGAATTTCGAATTAAATTTTCGGTTCGAATCGATTAAACCGTACCGGGTACGACGGTTCCTTTAGGTTTCGTATTTTCCTCCGGTTTATTATTTTCTTTGGTTGAGAAAATGCTCAAGAATCAGAGACAAGTTATCTGCTTCAATCAAGTTCCTAAGATCTCTTGCCACATCTGAACCATAAGTAACATGACACTGCAGCAGAATCACATTACAACAAGTCCACAAAAAAAAACCAAAGCCAATATTAAGACACAACCTAATCATTACCTTAAGGGGCACAGGGAAAGCTGCAACGTAACGAAGAAGCAAATCTTTGATAACCAACTCATCACCTGAGCCATCAACGGAACAAATCACCTGCCTAGCTAAATCATCAGTGCCAGCAATGATCCCAGCCCTTCTTCATACCTAGAATACGAAGCTTCCGTGCGGAACACGAGAAGCAGCGCTGAAGCAGGAGCCGAGAGCTGATACGGGAGAGAAGAGGATCTAAGAATGTTGTAGCTTGCTATTATAACGGCGACGTATGTGAAGAAGAAGACAGGAGGGATAAGAGAGAGTATAACGCGCGAAGAGAAGCTAGAGAACAAGTGTTGTACATGTCGGAGAGAGATTCTCTATTTAGGGTTTTGGTTCCAGAAACTTGGGGTTCAGGGCCTGATGAGACGCGGGGAGGCTTGAGATTGACGGGTTTGCGGAAGCTTGACTCGGAGTGGGATAGAAGGAACTGATAGGTTCATGGGTTGATACATTGGTTAGGGTTAGGGTTAGGATTTGGTGGAGAAGAAGATGATGAAAATGAGACTTGAGGTGGTGTTTAAGTTAGTTAAAACGGTTGCGTGATTGTTTAGGCTCCGTTATTAAACGACGCCGTGTTTCACCTTTTATTGGGCCTTAGTTTCATAAGATGGGCTTGACCAAGTTTATAGCAAACGGAATCGTTGAAAGAGAATGAACACTGATCCATTTATATGAAGAGTTTAGATCAGTTCTTGATAAAAAGTAAATAATACTCCCTCCGTTTTTTTATATTTGACGTTCTAAGATTATACACAAACATTTAATTTTTTATTATTTTTAAACAAAAACATCATTAATTATTTATCTAACCACAATTCAACCAATAGTAAAATAGAAGGTTTAATATCATTGGTCATCTAACATTAAATAGTAATAAATTTTACATAGAAAATTAAAAACGTCAAATAATTTGGAACAAAAAAATTTCTCCAAAACGTCAATTATTAAAAAATGGAGGGAGTATTTAAAAAAGTTAATAGTACATTCGAAATTTAAAAAGATAAAAAAATTGTTGGAGATGCTTTAAAACTAAAACTGTTCAAACAATGGAACAATTGACAAATGATATATGCACACTTTTTTGGTCACATATAAAAGCACACTACTCTTCTAATTAGTAAAAAAATCACATTACATCACTAATAGGATGTTCCACTAGTGTTAAAAAGTTTATATGTGTATGGATCTACCTTAATGTTTGGTCTAAGTTTTAGTATCAGTTTGGTTTTTAATTGGACACTAGGTTGAGGAAAAGATTTGATTCATTCTTGTATAGTTACATTATCAAGTATCTGTAGTGAAGTAAATAGTTGGAATCTAAAGATTAGATCTTTGAGAGAGAAAAGAAACAGAGTGCTGATAAAATTTGAAAGCTTTGCAGGTTTTTATCATCATCATCAATAAGCTATGAAGTGGAATCCAGAGAGGAACAGGTCTTGACTATGTGACATCACATTCTCTCACTCTTATTTCTTGACCGTGAACTCCACTCTCTAGAACTCTTATGTTCCGTTTGACACACGCGCCTCAATGAGTAATCTTTGAATTGAACCACACAACTAGACATTGCTAGATGCTAGAAAGAAGTCTATTAGAGAGAGAGAGAGAGAGAGAGAGAGAGAGAGAGAGAGAGAGAGAGAGAGAGAGAGAGAGAGAGAGAGAGAGAGAGAGAGAGAGAGAGAGAGAGAGAGAGAGAGAGAGAGAGAGAGAGAGAGAGAGAGAGAGAGAGAGAGAGAGAGAGAGAGAGAGAGAGAGAGAGAGAGAGAGAGAGAGAGCTTACAGTCAAAGTCAGACCATCAAGTTTTTTGAATTTTGAAATAAAAATCAAATTATACCATTGTGTGTGTTATCCACAGTAAATGCTTTCAAGTCTTAGGTGAAGGGATATCTGATTGATAGTGTTTTGTTTTCTTCTGGTTCCCTCTCTCACCAGTAAAGCAAAAAAAAGCAACATCACATTCACACAAGAACCAGACAGAGTGAGAGAAAAAAAGAAGAAAACCCCTTTCTTCACCATTGTTGATGGAGGAGAAAGCTTCTTCATTTCTCATGACTCCATGAGAGTAAAACAGATGAAAATTGAGTTCACTTCTGGATCTACTTTCTATATAGCTTGATACTAAAGAAACATAGACTCTGTGTTGATAAGCTTTGAGAGATTTTCTGTTTTGCATGTTACCTTACCTTACCTTTCCCTCCAAGTCTATATCTTTTAAAGCCTTTAGATTCTGATTTGTTCTTATCCTTTTTATCAGATCTTTTTGTAAGCCATTAGCCGCCACAAAGTTCGAACCTTTATAAGGTCCCCCTACTGAGTTTTTGCATCCGTTTCTTTAAAAAAAAAGTCAGAAGCTAATGGATCGAAGAGAAGCAATGGGTTCTTATTACATTCAGAGAGGCATGCCTGGTTCTACTCCTCCTCCTCCTCCTCCTTCTCAGACACAGCCGATGTTTCACGGATCACAAGGGTTTCACCATTTCTCCAATCCCAACTCTCCTTTCGTGTCAAACCCAAACCTTAACCAAGTAGGCGGCTCCACTGCATTCATGTCTCCTCCTTTACCTGTTGAGTCTTCTCCGGTTGATTCTTCAGCGGCTCTTGCCGCTCCTCCGTCTGGTGAGACTTCTGCGAAGAGGAAGAGAGGACGGCCTAGGAAATACGGACAAGATGGTCCTGTTTCCTTGGCACTGTCTCCTTCAGCCTCCCCAAACTCTAACAACAAACGTGGCCGTGGTAGACCTCCTGGCTCCGGCAAGAAGCAAAGACTTGCTTCCACTGGTAAAGACCCTCTCTTTATGTATGAACGGCTCTGAAAACAGTGGAAAGTTATGAGCTTTATTGCATTATACATTAGTTTATGAGAGGACATTGGTTTTGAAAATAGAATATTTAAATGTGTTAAAAAAATATAATCTTTTATTCTAGGGTCTTTGTCTTAAGCTATGTTTATTAAACTTGTGTTCTAATGTTGTGGTTTTTGTTTGTTCTGTAAGGTGAATTGATGCCTTCATCGTCTGGGATGAGCTTCACTCCGCATGTAATTGTAGTTTCCGTTGGTGAAGTATGTGATGAAACTATGTACTTTTAGGCTTCTTGAGATAGTCTTTAATCATCACACTCTTGTGTTTGTTTTTCAGGACATTGCATCAAAGGTTATGTCCTTCTCGCAGCAAGGTCCTAGAGCTATTTGTGTGCTGTCTGCTAGTGGCGCAGTCTCTACTGCAACTCTTCTTCAGCCATCACCATCTCATGGAGCTATTAAATACGAGGTTTGGTATTTATTATCCTCACGTTTTGTTATGCTTTAGAAGACAAGAAACACTAGTGATGTATGCTGGTGTGTAATACTCTATGATCTCTAGGGTCGTTTCGAGCTTGTATCTCTATCACTTTCTTATCTGAACACAACTGAAAATGACTACTCAAACCGCACTGGAAACCTAGCGGTCTCACTTGCTAGCCCTGATGGTCGTCTCATTGGTGGTGGAATTGGTGGGCCTTTAATTGCAGCAAGCTCAGTTCAGGTAAAGCTGCTTGTAACCATCAAACAAAATCTAGAGTTGCATTGTTTCTAAACTTGTGTGTTGCCTCCTTAACAGGTTATCGTTGGGAGCTTCCTTTGGGCGGTTCCAAAAGGGAAGGTTAAGAAACGAGATGAAGCTACTGAAGATGTCCAAGACACTGAAGCTTTGGACAACCCTGCACCAACTTCACCTCATGTTCCTCAACAAAGCCAGAACCTTGTTCAGACTCCTGTAGGCATGTGGTCAACCGGTTCAAGATCAATGGATATGCATCACGCCCATATGGACATTGATCTAATGCGTGGGTGATTCATGTGTAGTAGATAAGCATTGAATCTAGGAGAAGAAGAAAGCTAACCTCTATAAGAAATTTGGTTATGTTTAGGACAAGACAAGAGACTTGTAGTGATTATCAGAACTCATGTGTGTTCTTTAGCTTTTGTTTAATCGATTTGGTTTCTTGATTGACTTGTCAAGAATTGCGAAAAAACGTTTGTTTCATATATGTTATTGTATTCTACAGCATACAATCTGTTTTAGCAGGAAGTCTTTTGAAGAAGTTAACAAGACCAGGAGGTGTCTTTCTCCTGAATCTTGGATGTCTCATGATGTATAATCCACCAAGAAGAACAAAAACCTTAAACGGCACAACATACAAAACCACTGAAGAAACCAAACAGAGAACCATGAAGATGGACGTTGCTCTTGGATCTCTCCAGCTTAGCAACGCATGAACTCTCTCCCCTTGACCAGCTATATCTCCCACAACAGTTTGAGCTCTACTCGCTATACTCCTCAACCGCTCGTACCGCATTTTCACAGTGGCCGGGTCTTGAGAAGAATATGGAAACGTGTCAAACTCTTCGTTAAGCTCTTCAGGGTGGACATTGTCTGCAAATGAAAGTCTTGTGTCCATGTGTGGAGGTTGTCTAGGGCGTAGCCTGTAGTTCCATACACCAAGCATGAACAACCAAAGAGAGATTATGGGTAGAATCATCTCAGGCAAACACACAAAGGCTAAGTAGAGTACATGAACCGCTGCCGACGCTACTGGTTTCTTCCATGTACATATGTCTTGAAACCATTTTCCGGTACCTAGTAAACCGGATAAAACCGATCTCAACCTGAAGAAGTTTGCTCTGCTTTTCCTTATGCTCCAGAAATGAGAATCCGAACCGGTTATGTATTCAATCACTTCTTTCCTAAGAGGCGGCTCGGTTCTACTTAACCGAGCCGCAACTAGGCTAACTGCATGCTGTCTGAGAATCTCCTGATGCACTACTTTCAAAGGTTTAACGTAATGCATCTTGGGAAGAAGCGGTTTCCAATACTGAACCAGCATCTGAAACATAGACGTGCAAGTAAACCGAACCGCCAAATGTAGTTCACCCATGTTCTTGACACCTGAAGGTCGAAGAACGAGAAGCGGATACGAGTTAGTGTAGAGTCTTCCTGATTCAAGAGTCGAGATCCTAACTCTGACTTTCCCAATCTTCCCATCTTTGTTGTTACCACCATTGATCTGATTGTTATCAAAAACACCGACTGTGATCACGGTCGCTGGCTCATAAACCTCCCATGTGTACTGCTCGTTGAACCTCGGGTTAAAACAGTTTGTAACGGTTCGCGTCCTAACCCATTTGGTCCCATACTTAGCTACACAGTAAGCATCAACCGTCTCTTTCTTTCCATCATGGCTCACGTTTAAACCTTCAACTCCAAGAATACCTAACTCAAGAACACCGAGCGACGGCCGCTGACGTGTCCAGAGCTCTTTCATCGACGGTCTGAAGTCGCTGCTGTAGTAAGTAGACTCATCAAGAACGTGATAGCCTCCTTCTAAACATACATTCAGAAGAAGCCTAGTAGTAGCGACTCTGACTCTCCTCTGGTTCTCAAACTTAAGACTAAACCAACGGTTTGGCACTATCCGGTTATCATCAACCCGTCTTTCGATTATATCAAACGGTATCTTAACCGAACCAAGCGTTTCATCCCGGTTAACCGTGACTCGGTCTTCTATTGAAATTTCAAGATCTTCAAACGGTTCAGCCGCGACAAGTGTAAACTCCTCGTTCCATCTTGGATTAAGCAACTGGTTCGGTTTGGTTCGAACCATTTGATTACCTAACTTGATTTTAACATATGGATTTGGAACCCGAGTCCGGTCTGGTACAATAACCAAGTCTTGTGCCTCGATGACGTGGACGCGAAGGTACCATAGTCTCGGAGAATGATAGATTTTAGAAAGCACACTCGATTTATTTACAGCGTTTAAAGCGTCTGAGTACGTCGCGTCTGAGAACGCTTCGTCAGCTTGTGTACCGAACCAAACCGCCAACATAATCTCACCTCCTTTCTCGACGTTGACTATGTACCATTCTGGAGCTAAAGGACTGTCTGGTGCCACACGTGTCGGAATCTCATCGAGATTGAACCGGATTGAACCGACGAAGTCGTCTTTGATTATGTCTTTGTCCATGACGATGACTTCAAGATGGTTTGATTGTTGGTCGGATTTGGAGAAAGCGAAGACTTCGTTCCAGATAGGGTTTTTATTCTTCTCGAAGTGTTTTGTTTTGGCTGTGAAGTTTCCGAGTTTGACTTCCACGTAAGGATCTAGACTTCCTGTTTTGTCCATTGTCGGAAGATTCCGTGCTTTCACGATTTTGATGAAAAGAAACTCCATTGGCTCGACGAGATCATGAGCCCTAGTGTTTCTTGCTTGCTTGCCTCCTCCGAGAATCGGATTCGTCTCTTTGATTGAATAATCTTGTGGAGTTGGATCCAATCCCATTGTTGTCGGTATCGGAGAACCAAATCTACGAGCTTCCATAACCGATGGCGGTTGAGGCGTTTGCGTTTGTGGTTGAGGCACTTGCCTTTGAAGTGTTTGCGGTTGAGGCGGTTGCGGTTGAGGCACTTGCCTTTGAAGTGTTTGCGGTTGAAGAGGTTGCAGTGGAGGCGATTGCGGTTGCGGTTGCGGTTGAGGCGGTTCCGGATCTCTATGTTGGCTATGTTTACTCGTCTCCGTTGTGGGAATGCTGTGGAACTTGTGCCTTGGTTTAGAAGTAACCTTTTTTGTAGGGTTTATAATCGGTACCTTGAGAGAGGGGCTATCGGTTACATACACTTTAAGAGCAAGCTCACCTCTAACATCAGAAAAGAAGACGCCACGTTTCTCTTTCTCAAGAGGGTAATGCATCCCCACAGCTTCAGAGTAAGGCACGAACGCAGTTCCGAAGATCCGGATCTTACCGAGACAGGACTTCGTTATACTGCTTGTTTTGTTGTAAACGTAAGCCTCAAGAATCAGATTCGATAAACCCTCTGTTTCAGAGATGTTGAAGAAGAACTTCTCGTTCCAGACAGGACTCGCATCGTCGATCTTTGTCGAGGTTTTGACTTTCTGACCGTCGAATCGTAGCTCCACGAAGGCGTTAACACCATCACCATGTCCTTCTCCGTGATGAGTTCTCTCCTCTCTAGGTTTGAGCCTTGCGCTTATGACTTCAACGCCAAGTTTTAGGTTACTCATTGACTTTTTCTCTCAAGAGGAATCGTTTTAGTTTCTCTCAGGAGACAGAGGAGCAGAGGTTTTGAAAGTTTCTTTGTGGGATCGTGGAGACTTGTCTTACAAGGCAACTTGGCATTAGGAATTTGTTTTTGTTAATTAATCGTTGACCGTATTTAATTAAAGACTACGCAACACGCTTATCTGTAATTAGTCGTGACACCAACTTTTGGTATTAAATAAAAACATTAGTTACCAATAATTCTGATTTGGTGTGGGAATAATAAGATATGTAATTATCGTGGAGACTTGTCTTAAATTGGATTTTTTTTTTATATTAAGTGTCTTTATAGAATTTTTTTTTATATATTTTTAACTTTCGATGCAAAATTTATTAATTATATACTACAATCAATTTTTTTATATAGATAATTGTGTGTTTATATAAAAAATATGCAAAAATAGTTATATTCTTAATTTATATGCAGAAAGCTAAAATGAACCAAACTCACAGGTTATTCCAATAATATTTAAATTTTAAATTCCCATTTCTCAAGTTCCAATACTCATCAGTCCACTTCATAACCTTTCTTTCCCATTTCTCAAGTTCCAATACTCATCAGTCCACTTCATAACCTTTCTTTCTGCACTTTGACGTTTCTCAAGAATCCCTTTGAGCTCAAAATCTCCGTAAGGCTTTGGCAAATTACAAGCAGCCTTGACGCTCGGAGACATAACCAATGAGTCATCCATGCACTGCCTGATCAGACCACCATCAGTGATCGGACAAGCCATCGTCTCCGAACACACTTCGGTTGCATTTTGAGGCACGGTCACATCCAACTTCATCAGTTTCCCATAGCCTTGCAACACATAGAACATGTAATCGTAGACATACTTCATCTCTAGATTCTTCATTATGTAATCACTTCCTTGCTTCCCTATAACTTGTGCCTATATATAAGACCATGACAACATGGTCAACATATTATTGAGTGATGACAACGCGCTATAACATTATTATTCTATGGTCTTAATTTATATATGAAGAGCATTGATCACTGCTTTGAATCGAAATATAAGGCATTATAGTTCCCATTAGACGTTTTATAAAAATATTGCTTACCTTGTCGGTGTTGTTGTTACCCCATTCCACAGCAAATTTGAGGTCACCACATTTGTTGTTTTGTCTAATGGGCCAGTAGTGCTTCATTGGGACCATACTTCTTATGAAAAAATCGTAGTACTCTGGTTCAACCAACAAAGTCATACTATCACATGAAAGTATATATTTCTCGCTCACCGACCACGCTTCCCCTTCTATGTAGATCTTATATCTGAATGCCAAATTAACAAATGAAAATCAATATAGCAAAATTAACAAAATATAAGTGATTTATAACCTCGATGTGTTTTGCATATACACTTACCTATGAGTGCATTGATCTTCTAGGTTTGATCCTTTAAACCCCTTCTTGCTCTCAATTCTCCAATCCTGAAACAACATGTGAGAGTGAGACAAGAACTTCTAGGTTTGACGTTATATAAATAACTACGTGGTATAAATTCTAACAAAACGAACCTTATATGTAGACCAAAAATGAAACTCACTCTTTCTTTGAGAATGCATGTAAAATATATAGTCCAGTTTCAAGATGGAGTACACATTCAAACTTATATATATGAGAGATGTTTTTTTTTGAATGGCTAGAAGATTTTGGATCAGAAAGCCTCTAAATCTTTTTTTTTTTTTTTTTTTTGCAAAAATGTGAATACCATTAAAAATGAAAAGTTTAGGTTTACATAAAGCCTCTACATCTTTGTAGAGCTAGACTCAAACCATGTTAAATTAATTCTCTGATCCCTTCCAACGTTTATCGAACAAATGACCTCTTATACCCCATACGATGGGAGATGCTATACACATACCTGAGCATAGAGTCGAACCATAGGATCATACTTGTCGGAGAAGTTACATCTCATGAGCTCTTTTCTTATAGGAGTAGCAACATGAGGGTTTCCTTTCCAATAAGCGTACGGTATTCTGTCTTTCCATTTCACCCTTTTGTTCCCTTCTTGAAGTGCCACAGATAACTTCTTCCACTCCTTTATATTCACCTCCGGCCTATTAAAAACATACCAATATTTACATACTTTGGTGGTGTTACATGCCATCTACACTATCAACCAGACTTTAAAAATATAATTAGATTTTCAAACAAAAAAAATATTTTAATGATAATTATGTTTTTAATTATTTATTTAAACAATGAGATTTTTAAATTATTATTTATTATTTTAAATAGTAAATATATATTAAATATTATGTTCGATAGTGCATTATATTTAAATGATATGAACTGTAATTGTAAGTAATAACTTATTTATTTTTAATGTAAATTTTAGTGATAATTAGATATAATGTATTCTTTTGTAAATCACACAGAAAAGCAACTTTAGTTTTAAACAATGTATATATTTTAATAAGATAATATTTTTATAAAAGGCTTTCAAGATAAATTAATCTTATTAACCGAGAGAAAAAAAAGAGAAAAAGTCTTATGAAAGGGACATACCAACCCCAGAAGCTCCAATCAGGGAACACGATGTCGTATGCATCACGGTGACCGCAATAGCGAAACAACGGCGGAGGAGGCCACGTGTCCTTTCTATCTTTGTTGAAGTCTCTTTTCCAAATAACAGGTTTATCATAACAGAGGAAGAGAAGCTCAAGATCAGGGATTTGACCAGGATACATTCTTAGAAGTTGAAGTATTCCCCAAACCGTGAACACATCTCTCGTCTGATAAGCTTTAACATATTGATCAACATACAATCTCCCTGACTTTATCACTAGCCTGAAATGAGCATTAGGTTTTGCTCTCTCTAGTGTTTCTCTTGTGATCCCTGTCTCTTGCCACACCTTTAGGTCTTGTTGGATCCATCTGAAGTAGTCAGGACAAGTTTCCGAGGAAGAGATTGTCGGCTCGAACTTGGTTGGATAGTTTGAAGGACATGTTTGTGTAGTAGTGTTGTTGTTGAGGAGTGTACAGTTTAATGGGATCTTGATGATGGTCTTCGGAATATTTGTTGTTGTGGTACCACTTTTTCTTGTGAATACTGATGTTACTTGGAATCTACTCTCACCTAATATAAACTAT
Source organism: Moricandia moricandioides (assembly GCA_905132885.1). Lineage (NCBI taxonomy): Eukaryota > Viridiplantae > Streptophyta > Magnoliopsida > Brassicales > Brassicaceae > Moricandia > Moricandia moricandioides. Next base: position 139,494 of record CAJHQQ010000544.1, read on the forward strand.
GAATAACACCAAAAAAAAAATTAAGATTATAAAGTTTATAGGTTCCATCACTACAAGTGTGGGAGTAAATGTACACTTCTCAATGGTATACTATATAATATTTCTACAATCACTATATAACGTATATAGTTATCAATCTTTATCGTTAACGTGTCGTATGACATATTTCTAAACTCAGTTTTCCACCAAAAAAAAAGTATTATCATGACAAAGAGATAAATAATACCGTAAATATCCAAGAGAGAGAAGCACTAAGGAAGAAGATGAAGAAGAAGATTTTGGCGGTGACCCATGTCTTTGCTAGTTTAGAACTTAAACTCATTGCTAGTTTATGTTGTCGCTGATGATGATGATGATCTTCTGTGGCTTGAGCCACGTGTATGTTTTCTCTCATCGAACCAAACACAACAGAACATGAAATCAACAGAGAGAACTTGTGAAGCAGAGCTCACTGTTCATGATCTCTTGCATGGGTAGAAAGATGAACCTTTGATAGTTTTTGGATATTAAATTTGTATAGATCTGAGTTTGATACAGAAAACAAAAAGATCCGAGCCTATGTTTTTAGAGGAACATGAGTGATATATAATCACGTCAGAACTTAATTTACGAAGGCTTTAAGGAGAACCATAGAGAAAGCCTAATTAAGGATATAAATCTCTATATGTATGGCAGAATCTGTAATATGTGAATCAAATCAAGGATAAACCCATTTTAAGATATATTTTTGATTTGCTTTACACATTACAGATTCTGCTATTAACATTTTTTTTTCAGTTACTTATTAATCTAGATCAAGTGTTAGGCAAACGAATCGATTCTCGGATGAGTACTTCCATTCAGTCTGTGAAGTTAATTTATCATGTGTCAGTAATATTAGTAGATGTTTCTCATGAGACTCTTTCACCACAAAAACTAAATAAGATTATTCGCAATGGTTCTGTTGAATACATTATTCAACTGTTAAATGTTTTTAAGGAAGATATTGAAAGACAAAAAAAAATATAACGTAGATTATCATGTTGAAACTAGAGAATGAAATTCACTAGAGTAACATGTCATCTTATTATTGGTGATTTTAAATTGCTGAGATGTTTTTCACATCTTAAGTTTTTTTATATCATTTATTTTCTAACAAATTTATTTATTTAAATATTGTAGATCAAAATTTATTATTTTTTCTTTTACAATAGAAACTTATTTTATTTGTTTTGGATACATAATCCTAGTTTACAATTTAAATTATTTTTTAGAAAAAAATATAAGTATAAAATTTTATGTGTATTAAAGTATTATTAGGAAGGAAAAAATGAGATTGATTGTTAAAAACTAAAAAATAGGGTGTTAGAAAAAAAAGACCAATGGTCTAATAATGAAAAAATTAAGATTATAAACGTCTCTTCTTTGAGAAACTATCAAAACCATATGTCACTCTATTCTTAATAATTTATACTTTTATTTTAGACTTAATTTTAATTGTGTAAGTAACTTAATGGTTTTATTAATATATTAATACTAGTCAGGCAATTCCATTGGGGTATTAGGTGTGGTTCTGCATATTAAAAAAAAGTATTGGATAAAATGATGTGTGAGAAACTAATAATATACCTCTTTGACATGTTACTTTTTGTTAGTGGATTATGTAAAATTTTGGATTTAAGATTTAACTTTTAACTAAATTACAGAAAAAATATTAATATTAAATTAGTTAAGAATCTTTGGAAAGATACTATCCTAAAAAAAACTTCCGTTAAGAACCCATAACTAAAAATGGTCTAGTTCTTCATCATTAAAACTAGATAATCAGCACTGGATTATATTTAGATTCATACAAAATCAAACCAAACACAAAAGTTACCATTTTTATTTTCAACATCAAAGAAAATAATCTTATTTCCCCCTTCTCACGTTCCGATACTCATCGGTCCACTTCCTAACCTTTCTCTTTACACTTTCTTGTTTCTTAAGAATCCTTTTGAGCTCATTATCTCCATAAGGCTTTGGTAATTTACAAGCCGCCTTGACGCTCGGAGACATAACCAACGAGTCATCCATGCACTGCCTGATCAATCCACCATCAGTGATCGGACAAGCCATCGTCTCCGAACACACTTCGGTGGCATTTTCAGGCACAGTCACATCCAACTTCATCAGTTTCCCATAGCCTTGCAAGACATATAACATGTAATCATATACATACTTCATCTCTAGGTTCTTCATCATGTACTCACTTCCTTGTCTCCCTATCACTTGTGCCTATATACAATATAATATGATTAAAAGTGTAAGACCATCACAACCTAATGCACTAGTTTCCGTTAGACGCTTTTTAATAGTGGTTACCTTTTCAGTGTTGTTGTTACCCCATTCGACAGCGAATTTGAGGTCACGACATTTGTTGTTTCGTCTAATAGGCCAGTAATGCTTCATTGGGACCATACTTCTTATGAAAAAGTCATAGTACTCTGGTTTAACCAACAGAGTCATACTATCACATGAAAGTATATATTTCTCGCTCACTGACCATGCATTCCCTTCTACGTAGATCTTATATCTGAATGCCAAAATTCAGATGCAAAACAAATGTTTATGAATATAGCAAATTAACATATATATGAGACTGATGCCAAAAAAAAAAAGAGACTACACTCTACACGTAATTATAAAAGATGTATTTTGGATATACACGTACCTATGAGTACATTGATCTTCTAGGTTTGATCCTCTAAACCCCTTCTCAATCTCACTTCTCCAATCCTAAAACAACATGTGAGAGTGGGGCAAGATCATATATTTCTTTTTAATATGATGTTGTATAAATCACTACATGGTATAAAATTATAACTAAATGAACCATATCTAGACCCAACATGAAACTCACTGACAATTGGTTCCAAAGTGGAATATACACATTCAAACTTATGTACTTAGGAGATATTATAACTAATGGAGACTATACACATACCTGAACATAGAGTCGAACCATAGGATCATACTTGTCGGAGAAGTTACATCTCATGAGCTCTCCTCTTATTGGAGAAACATTAGGGTTTCCTTTCCAATAAGCGTACGGAATTCTATCTTCCCATTTCACCCTTTTGTTACCTTGTTTTAGTGCCACAGATAACTTATTCCACTCCTTTATATTCAGCTCCGGCCTATCAAAAACATAATAATAATATTTATATACTTCATTGGTTACGGGCCATCTACGTTATTGACCAGACTTATATAATTAATCTTTATGAATAGTCAACCATTAACAAAACAAAAGAAAAAGTCTTACCAACCCCAGAAGCTCCAATCAGGGAAGACGATGTCGTAGGCATCACGGTGGCCGCAATAATGAAACAACGGTGGAGGAGGCCACGTGTCCTTTTTGAAGTCTCTTTTCCAGATGGCGGGTTTATCATGGCAGAGGAAGAGAAGCTCAAGATCAGGAATTTGACCAGGATACATCCTTAGAAGTTGAAGTATTCCCCAAATCGTAAACACATCTCTTGTCTGAAATGCTTTCTCGTATTGATGAACATATAATCTCCCTGACTTTATTACCACCCTGAAATGAGCGTGTGGTCTTGCTTTCTCTAGTGTTTCCCTTGTGATACCTGTCTTTTGCCATACCTTTAAGTCTCGATGGATCCACCTGAAGTAGTCAGGACAAGTTTCCGTGGAAGAGATGGCTGGTTCGAACTTCGTTGGATAATTTGAAGGACATGTTTGTGTGGTGGTGTTGTTGAGGAGGGTGCAGTTTAGTGGGAACTTGATGATGATCTTCGGGATATTTGTTGTTGTGGTAGCATTTTTGTTGGTGTTTCTTGTGAATACTGATGTTACTTGGAATCTACTTTCACCTAATACAAACTAATAACACCAAACAAAATAATATTAGCTAGTAAAGTCTATAGGTTCCACCACTACAAGTAATCTAATATAATCTTTAAACGGTTCAAAGATTTTCAACGTGGTGAATAAATGTGTTTCTTCTCACCAGACTCCTCAATGGTGTAATCTTTCTTTTTTTTTTTTTTTGCTAGGATCTTCTCGTTAACGAAAGTAGAAAGTATTATCATGAGAAAGAGAAAATACTACCGTAAATATCCAAGAAAGAGAAGCACAAAGGAGGAAGATGAAGAGGACGAAGATGTAGATTTTGGTGGTGACCCATGTCTTTGCTAGGTTAGAGCTTAAAATCGTTGCTAGGTTTTGTTGTCGCTGATGATGATGATGATCTTCTGTGGCTTGAGCAACGTGTATGTTCTCTCTCATCGAACCAAACACAACAAGAACATGCGATCAACAGAGAGAAGTTGTGAAGCAGAGCACACTGGTCATGGATCTCTTTTAATTATGGGGGTGAAAGATGAATAATTTAAGAGTTTTTGGGTTTACTACACAAAACAAAAGTCTATATGTGTGTTAATTTGCCTACTTAAGTCAAACCACATATGTGTTATATAGGTTCCTTTATGAAATTTTGGGTAAATTTTGTATCTTTTTAGATGAGATGAATCTTTAGAATTGCGGTCAAGATGAGCAAAAGAATTAACTTTCTAGAGAAATAAAATTCAATTGGTCAAATAAAATTGGCAGGATGTTGAAAAAACGTTTGCCAAGATCAAGTAGTTCGCGTTATACTAATATTATTATTTTCAAAAAATTCCGTATTTTTAATCAACTTCAGCTTACTTATATACAAAACAATATCGATCAAGCATTTATGTTCCACAATTCCTTATATTATTTTAATCTTGTTATTATTTGCAAAAAAAAAATCTTTTAACTCTCACATTTAAAATTAAATCAGTTAATATTGTTAATATATTCAATGAAGAATTAAGTTTATTTTTTATATTCTTTATAAGATTTAAAAAAAAAGCAATTTGTGAATAAAAAAGTAAGTATATATGTTATCTTATTTGAGTTAAGAAAAACTAAATATTTACATTTTTAGTTTGATCAAATCATTTAAATATATTTTATATATCTTTTGTTATTATTAATATTATTTATATGAATTAAATATTTTATAAAATATTTCACTCGGCGTAAGTTGTGGATTATTATCTAGTTAATAGATATTAGTAACACTTTTATGTTCGTATTGCGGTTAAAACATTTAGTTATAAAAGCATATAGAAGCTGCCTTTAAGTCATCTAGTTATGAAAGGATATAGAAGCTCAACCAATTAAACGCTAAGTCGAGAGAAATTAGTAATGAAAAACTTAACCAATATATATCAAAGTTCATTGTTCATATCATAGTATTGGTCCTCCCACAAGTCCACTCACACCGTGTTAAATCAGCTTTCATCTCGAGAACCTTTTCAAGATAGGGTAATGATCAAGGCTAGATCCAAAAAAAAAACTATATGACGCACGATTTTTTGCTTGGTATATCATTATATGGTGTTGGTGTATTAATTATTAAAATGCACAAATTTTCATTGGTATACAAACTAATTTAGCCAGACTCACTAAAATTTGGATATTTAACAAACATCTTGCTTTGGACCTCCCAATACTCATCGGTCCACCTCTCGACCTCTCTCTCTGAATTTTCTTGTTTCTCAAGAAAACTCTTGAGTTCATCATCTCCATAAGGCTGCGGCAAATCACAAGCAGGCTTCACACTCGGAGACATAACCAACGAGTCGTCCATGCACTGCACGATCAGACCACCATCAGTGATCGGACAAGCCATCGTCTCCGAACACACTTCGGTTGCATTTTCAGGCACGGTCACATCTAACTTCATCAGTTTCCCATAGCCTTGCAACACATATAACATGTAATCATATAAATACTTCATCTCTAGATTCTTCATCATGTACTCACTTCCTTGCCTCCCTATGGCTTGTGCCTGCATGTATATATAATATTAAGATCATGACAAAATAATCATGAGTTGATCGAAATATAAAGTTGCAAATTACATAATTAAATAAGATTCAAACTAGATATAATTTATTAGTTACCTTGTCGGTGTTGTTGTTTCCCCATTCAACAGCAAACTTGAGATCAACACAATTGTTAGGTCTAATGGGCCAGTAATGCTCCATTGGAATCATACTTCTTACAAAGAAATCATAATATTCTGGTTTAATAAGTAGAGTCATGCTATCACATGCTAGTATATACTTCTCGCTCACTGACCATGCATTCCCTTCTATATAAATCTTGTACCTTATATACCAAAATCCAAATCTCAAGAATTAATTTTATTTTATTGTATAATCTAAGATCAGGGAAAAAAAAGAAAAAATCAGTCTCTTCTGCTGTTCTGCACACCTGTGAGTGCATTGATCTTCTAAGTTTGATCCTTTAAACCCAGCCCTAGTCTCTCTTTTCCAGTCCTGAAATAACACACCAATGAGCACTATTAATCTATAAGACTATAGCTCCATAAGTTATTACATAAAGCTTGAATAAAAATCAAAGTCAGTATAGATTTATACCTGGACATAGAGACGGACCATGGGATCATACTTATCCGAAACGTTACATGTCATAAAGTTTCTCCTTGCAATAGAAACCATAGGGTTCCCTTTCCAATAAGCATACGGAACCCTATCTACCCATTTCACTTTTTTGTTTCCTTCTTTAATTGCCACCGATAACTTGTTCCACTCCTTTATGTTCACCTCCGGCCTATACCAGCAACAACTTAATTATGTAGAAATGGTTTGTATTACTGCCATTACTTTTTACTCATTACAATATATTAAAAAGATTAGTAAAAATTCCAAAGTTGGTTAGAAGCAGTTATAAATAATCGGTTATAAAACACATACATACCAACCCCAGAAGCTCCAATCAGGGAAAACTATGTCATATGCATCACGGTGACCACAGTAATGAAACAACGGCGGAGGAGGCCACGTGCCATTGTCCTCTTGTCTAAAGTCTCTTTTCCATATGCCGGGTTTATCATGGCAGAGGAATAGAAGCTCAAGATCAGGGACTTGGCCAGGATACATTCTTAGAAGTTGAAGTATTCCCCAAACCGTGAACGCATCTCTCGTCTGATAAGCTTTAACATATTGATCAACATACAATCTCCCTGACTTTATCACTAGCCTGAAATGAGCATTAGGTTTTGCTCTCTCTAGCGTTTCTCTTGTGATCCCTGTCTCTTGCCACACCTTTAGGTCTTGTTGGATCCATCGGAAGTAATCGGGACAAGTTTCCGAGGAAGAGATTGTCGGCTCGAACTTGGTTGGATAGTTTGAAGGACATGTTTGTGTAGTAGTGTTGTTGATGAGTGTACAGTTTAATGAGATCTTGATGATTTTGGGGATAGTTGTCTTGTTGAAATTTTTTGTGAATATTGGTGACTCTTGGAGTCTACTTGTACTTAATACAGCCTGTGTATCAACAAACCCAAAACAAATATTAATATCAAGATTCATAGACTATATATTGCTGAATTTTCAAAGAGTTCATAGATTAATTAACTACAAAAAAAATTATGGTATGGGAAAACACAAGTGGTAGTTTAAGTCTGTTTAGATTGTGTGTTTATATGTGCTCAACTTTCTTACGACTACTTGAGGGTAAGATTTTTAACCTATCTTACCATTAATGTGTATTGACATCGTAATGTCTCTTTTTTTCTTTTGCATTTTATACATGCAAGTGACATATTCATTTATATTAACGTTGATTTCTTCAAATCAATTTTTAACATTTTATGAAAGCAAATTATGTGTATATATATATACCATATCCATCCAACAATGAGTTGCAAAAATATATACCATATCCAACCGACAATGAGAAGCACCAAGGAGGATGATGAAGAAGATGAAGATCAAGATTGTGGTGGTGACCCATGTCTTTGCTAGTTTAGAGCATAATATCACAACTGATTGTTGTTTCTGATGCTGGAATCTTGTGGATCGAACCACATATCTGTTCTCTCCCATCGGACAAAAACAGATGATCTTTTAAAGAGAGAAAGAGATCTAGACAAGAACGGATAAGTTTAGGGTGGTCTTGTTAACCATAAGCTCACTTCTCATCAGTCTATTTATAAGGTCGAAGTAGGATTCTTTAAGGAGAATCAAAGGCGAAACCTTATTAAGTCAAACTCCTCCATATTTTCTCTACGTTGCGTCTGAACTAATTAAGTTAGGGTAATGCTTTACTTCAGTTTTGTAACTTCTTTTGAGAAGGGGGATAATTTGTACACACATTGTAAAATAGTTTCATTTGATCATATGATTAAAACCGAGGTCCACTGTAATATTTTATAAGTAACGTCACCGTCACGTGATTAAGGTACATGAATCCCTATTATGAAGCTTAAGATTGTCAATCCCTCGTTAATTACATAATCTGAAAGACTTTATACCCTACTTACGCATGGTAAAATTTAATTATTTATTAAGACTATAATGACTTTAACAATTCTAATTTTTAAACTTTAGAAATAAAAAATTAATTCGCAAATAATAATATAGAAAAAACATTGACGTTATAGGGAAGATTGTTGCAAATTTAAACTGTAGTCTAATATAAATATAATCAGTGTTATTGCTACTATTTTCGGGAACCTCTGGCTTAAATTTCAAGAGCTTTGCGTACTCATTCAGCAAATAAAACATGTAGTCATACACATACTTCATGTTCACTTCTTCTCTTATAAATCTACTCCCTACCTCTCCAATCTCACGTGCCTACACACCCAATAAAAACTAGGGTTAAATTTATACAAAACAAACGTCAAGGTGAACTGTGAGAAACCTTAATTTTATTTTATTTTTGTAACATGAGAAACCTTAAGTTTCAAAAAAAAAAAAACATGAGAAACCTTAAATTAGATGACCTTTTCCACATGGGTATTGCCCCCAATGTACGGCGAACTTGAGAGAAGTACACTTGGAATCGTCTCTGATTGGACAATAGTGTTGAAGTGGCATCATTCCTCGTATGTAGAAATCGTAGAACCTTGGTTTCACGTACAGTGTCATTGGATCACATCCCATTATATATTTCTCACTAACCGACCATGACCATCCTTCTACGTATATATATCTTGTATCAATTGTAAATTGTTACGTACCAATCAACCAAACTTTACTACAATAAAAAATAATTTAAATTAAATGCAAAGTATATAAATTTGTTATCTACAGGAGTTATCTGCCAAACTATATAAATTTATTCACCCGAACATGGAGTTATCTGCCTAACTATCTTATACATAGTAATTTTCATTCGTCAAGTAAGCCCTTTAGATTATTGTTCTTATCTTCCTTAACTAATGATAACCACTTGAATTTATTTATTTTTGGTAAAAACCACTTGCATTTTTTGTACGTACTTACTACTTAAAATGTTACTCGAATCAATAAGATTAAATTCAATGACAATATTATGAAAGTATACTATAGATTTACAGCTAAACTCTTTTTTTTTATAAATACTATCGGCTGATCCGGTCGGTCCTAAGAAGAACGCATTTAGTGTTAAACTTGACCACAAAAAAATAGATAAAACTTATGCTAAGGCGTTTTCACCTAGAGCTTAATTCTTTTACCAAAAATTTATCTTCCTAATTAATGTTTGATAGGGTTACCTGACGGGTGGTAAAACTCAAAGTTACTATAATTGCTAATCAGAAAAGGGATGGAAAGACCTATAAATATAGAAAATCAGAAGCCTCTGTGATATACAAGAAGGTTTATCGATTCTCACATGAAGCAACAGAGACAATGTTAGAAAATCTGCCTGAAGAATACCATTGTTGAACCAACGGAGTTAGAATAGTGGCACTTGAGAAATAATCTTAATTTCGTAAATCTGCAATTTGATTTCTGTTGATCACATAAATATTAGTTATTGCATTTGGTCCATATAAATATTCGGAAGAGAATTTATTCGTGGGTTACAACTCTTATCTAAAGATTAGGTCTAGTTGTTTAATGGATTTGGATTTAACTTTTTAATATCAGAAAAAAAAATTTGTTGTTGTGTGGTAGGTAAACAAAAAATCTTTGGTCAACAAACTTTGTCAGATAGCTCTTTGGACCTTTTGATCTTTAAAAATGGAAGTCAGCCCAATATAGAAGCCCATTATACATGGCGCGTCTCATCAATCGAGCTAAAGAAAAAAAAATGATAACACTCCACGCGTCACTAACGTGAGTGGGGTCAAGACAACTCAGAAAGACATCCTCTTTGTATCTGTCTCCAGCGTGTCCTTCTTCCACGTCACGCTTTTGTCCGAAATATTATTATTTTAATTTTTTAATTATTCTCAAAACAGTCTGTAGTGATTAAAAAAGAAATATTAAGACGTGGCGTTGTTAACAGTATTACCTGTCTGTCGGCAAGGTGAGTGTCATATTCACCTGTAACGCAGTGCACATGATCGACAACTGAATATTGGATTTACAGCCGTAAGATCTGATGACTTCTAAAGATCAACGGATAAGAAAATAACAAAAAAAACGCGGTTAATATGCTTTACGGGTATCACCAAAGTATAAACCTTTTTTTCTTTTGGTTGCTTATAACTATTTATAGAATTAATCAACTTTTTATTATCGTTTATTTTGTTGTTTTTTTTCTTTTGAAGAAATAATTTGTTGTTTCTTCGGCTGAGAGAGACTATGGTGGAGGAACAGAAGATAACGTTAGACACTTCATCTCCGGCTCCAGTTCCAGCTCCAGCTCCGGCTCTAGCTCCTGTTCCTGTTGATGTTGCAAAAGATGTTACGGAGGAGAAGATTCAAAACCCACCTCCAGAGAAAATCTCTGATGACTCCAAAGCCCTTGCCATCGTCGAGAGTATGCTCTCTCTCTCTCTCTCTCTCTCTCTCTCTCTCTTTCTCTTCTCTCTCTATGCAGACCTATGGATTGCGTTCTCTTGTAATCTTCTGCTTTGATGATGAAGTAGGAGGAAATTAATCTTAATTGTGTAACTTTGATATGTTTCAGTACAGTTATTTAATTCTATGTTTATGAAATGAACAACAACCCATAAATAGTAACTTTATTACACAATCAAGAGACCCAAATATATAACAACAACCCTAAAATAGTAGTTTTATTACATAATCAAGAGAACCAAATATACAAGCATGTGTCTTGTTTGTGTGTCAAAACTTGGGAACTTGGCTGTTTATGTTGTTTTTATAATAGAAAGAGTTTCTTTTACAGAACCTGTAGAGCCTGCACCAAAGATAGCTTCATCTGGTTCTCAAGATAGAGGTAAGTTTGAAACAAAAACTATGCCAAGTACTTTCTTTTTATGGAATTTACTGAGCCATGTAAATGGTTGTTATTAGATGTCAAGCTAGCTGATTTGTCAAAGGAGAAGACATTAGCTTATGTCAAAGCATGGGAAGATAGTGAAAAGAGCCAAGCAGAGAACAAGTAAGACATGCGTTTACATAACTGGTTTTGAATTATTTTTTTGGTTTGTTTGTCTGATTTGCTAAACAATTGAGACATGGAACAGAGCTGAGAAGAACATCTCTGATATTCTTGCTTGGGAAAACAGAAAGAAAGCAGCTGTTGAAGCCCAACTCAAGAAAATCGAGGTATCATAAACTTAATCTTAACTCAAGAGAGAAACTGTTTGAATATGATTGATAAATGAAGTGTTGTTTTGAATGTAGGAGCAACTTGAGAATAAGAAAGCAGAGTATGCAGAGAAGATGAAGAACAAAGTTGCAGCTATTCACAAAGAAGCAGAAGAGAGAAGAGCCATGATTGAAGCTAAGCGTGGAGAAGATGTTCTCAAAGCCGAAGAGATGGCTGCTAAATACAGAGCCACTGGTATTGTCCCAAAGGCAACCTGTGGTTGTTTCTGATCTTTATCAAGTGTAAAGTGTAAACATTTCACTCTTTTTTCTATACAATGGCTTTGTAATCTTGTTTGTATATTGATTTATAATGGACACTTGTGTGAAAAATTAGAGTGAATGATGTGTTCATTCTCTAGCAGTTTTCTTAAGCATCATCAAAATTATAAAGAGGATTGATAATAGCTAACTAATGCTGATTTACATAGATACCATATCTCTACTTAAAATTGTTTCTCTTAGATAAGTTTTAGAATTTAGAAACCATGGACCCAACTCCAACATGAGAAGACTCTGAGTAACTGCCAATGTTCTCTTCCAAGAAGCTCATATCATCATCACTTATTGGGAAATCAAGCAGGAGTTGGAGAGCAGAGTCTGATGAAACATCTTCAAGATTGTTGGAACATGGAGAATAAGAAACAGAGCCATGATGAGTCCTCACAACAATCTCTTTCCCAACACAAGAGTTTGTTGAGCTCTTTGGAAGTGCAGCAGATGAGGAAGATGTTGTTGTCCTAGAGCAAGGGCTTTGACTAGTAGTTGTTGTTGTTTCATCAAATGGTGCAAGGCTTCTGAAAGATTCACCAATCTCAGAGTTCCATATGCGTAAGAAGTGATCACAATCAGTTTTGCCACCTCCTCCTAGTCCAGCAGAAGAAGGATTAAAAAGCATTGACTCTCTAGAAAGCCTTGCCTCAGCTTCAAGCCTAGCACTTTCCCACTGAGCCATGTGGCGTGTTGTTGGTGAAGCTGGAGCTTGTATGGCTAAACCATATGAAGGTAATGGTTCATGGGTTTTGGGGTCAAGACCCATACTTAGCAGACGTTTCTTCAAATGAGTGTTCCATAAGTTCTTTATCTCATTGTCTGTTCTCCCTGGAAGCTGTGCTGCTATAGCAGCCCACCTGACCCAAAAAAAACAGAGGATTCAGACAGAGGATTTAGACAATGTAGAAGCAAGCTAAAGACCTGTTGCCAAGAATGGCGTGAAGCTGGACAACGAGTTTCTCTTCCTCAGGAGTGAAAGGACCTCTCTTTATGTCTGGTCTAAGATAGTTTGTCCATCTCAGTCTACAACTCTTTCCACAGCGAAGTAACCCTTTTGCAAAAAGATGTAAACTTTGTTACTTGTCTAAACTCTCTCAAGAATCAAACAAAAGTTCTAAAGAGGAAAGAATGAGAGTTGTTGTTGTTACCAGCGTTCTTTGGAAGAGTTCTCCAGCTTCCATGACTGTTTTTCTTGATATACTCAACGAGAATCTCATCTTCTTCAGCAGTCCATGGACCTTTCTTCAAACCCTTCTTGTCACAGCAAGGCGTTCTTCCCATCTTTACTCACCTCCCTAACAAAAACAAAAAACAGGAAAACACTATTTTAAGGTCGTAAGGTTAAAGAAGAAGAAGAAACATAGAGAAAGAGTGTTAGAGTCTCATCATAGAAGAGACAGATAAACCTACAAAGTTCAAAAAGGAGAAGAAAGGATCCAAAGGGAGAATTTTTTTTTTAAAAAGGTGGTAAAAACTATTTTTGTTTTGGTTTGGTCTGGTTTTAATGTCGTAAAGATGAAATAAAAAGCCAAAGGGAAGGAACCAGTGAGTTAAAGATTGATGATTCTTTATGGAGTATATATAGATATATAAAATAAAATGGTATAAGAAAGAAATTAAAAAAAAATGAAATAAATAACGATTGTGTGTGTGTGGAATAGAGAACTGAGAAAGGACGATCAGCAAGAGCTTCGAGGCTGGCCCTGAGCATTTATTTCACGCAAAACTCGTACAACATTTATTATATATTGTATTTAATGTTTATGACAGCAACAACAGGTCGTAAAATCATGATTGCAAATATTCGGAATTTTTGTATTTTTGTTGAGAAATGTAAATAAATAAGGGTTTCCTATGGACCTATGGTATCTTCCAAATCCTAGAGCTTTGAGGTTTTTTGATTTATAATAAATTACAACACGAGAAAATTGTTTGCAATAATTATATCTTGAAGTAATTATCTTTTGACTTAATAATATAATTTCAGTGAACAAAATTTCTATTTTTGAAGGTGTGTGTGACAGTGTGAGTGTGATTGATATTATCCTCAATAGGGTTTTGTCGAAAACAGCTAAGACAAAGTAAAGAAGTGGGCTAAGGCTTTCAGGTTTTCGAATTGCAAGAAACAGGAAACTAAAATAAAAATAAAAAATGAAGAGCATTAATGGCGGATCTTACGTGACATCCTTCTTCTTCTTTATTGTTATTTATCTTACAAAAAAAAATTATTGAAAGAAGTTTATTAAAGAAAGGAGCAGAAGTTGAAGTAATGGATACGACAATGACTTTGTAGACTAGGTAGAGCCCAAGGAGAATCAGTTTGATGCGACAAACACGTTTTTAATTATAAAGTAAAAACCAGAACAGTGGCCAATTTATACATATTTTTTGTTTTATATTCTGAGAGTTATTTTTTTGCCAAAGTTGTTTGTGGTTTTACTCGAATTTTACTATTGCTAGTTCTCTTATAAAATAAAAGTTAGAAAGTCAAAGTATAAGCCAATAAGAACTAGACATGTCATGAATCTAGGCTTAGGGATCACAAAGAGTCAAAGAAAGAGAAGATACTGTTGTGTCATGACCTTCCAGACAATAGGTGGAGTCCTTTTAATATCTCCATAAATGTAGTCAGCTACAAGTCAAAGTAGTTGTTTCATTATCAAATATTTTTAATAATATCTTCAGTATTTCACATATATATGCTTATCTCTCTGCTACATATGTTTCATATATGTTTATTTTCATGAAAGAATTAAATGCGACCATATATATCTCATCAAATAACGAGATATCTTCCCCAGAAAATCTGAATCAAATTTGTTATTTTGAAAAAGAAATTCTTCAAAACCAAAACGTCAATTTGAGAACAACATAGCAAATCACTGTATGATAAATTTTAACTTTGAAATTCACAGATTTTTGGGTAATTCCACGTAATTGCCAAACAAGTTAATTAATTTAGGCCTGGAAAATTTTTAGTGCAATTTTCTTAATAGGGAGATCTTAAATGGGCTAAAGCCCATAATTATTCAAATAAAACCCAACAAGAGAAAAGGAGGAGAGGCCTTATGTTCTATCTTCATTATTACTAACGCCCAAGTCGGAGAAGTGTCAACGTTAAAAAAGGTTTCATTCGAACAAAATCTAGAGATAAATTTGCAACAAAACCGAACCAAACGACTCTGGTTCGTCTTTGTAACGAGTTGTCTTTACATGAACCACTAAGTATCATCAGTTCCCTCATCTCCTTGTAGCTTGAGAAACACCTGAGCACAGCTGCACATTAGTTTTAAGAAGCAATTAAAAGTTATCTTTGACAAAGCTAAGAGGAAAGATTTTTGCCTAACCAGTTTCATCAACACTGCGTCTCTTCGGGTAGAAACATTTCTCGTGCGGTTACAGGTTTTACTGGCAGTAGATAGCTTGATCGATTTGAGAAGGAATTGGTTTGATTTCAGTGCCAAGTTCTTGCTCCGTCTGATACCTGTTTTCAAAAACATTATGATACACTAAAAACAACGACAATAAAACAAGGTAACAACAGTGGAAAGAAGAAGCGACTTACATTTTGAAACGGTCCTCATATGTTACCAAATTCACAGCTAATCCAAGGTGTCCAAACCGTCCTGATCGGCCCACCTGAACATTTCAAAGCATGTATTACGAGACAAAAACGAGGTTGTATACTACAGAAGCTAGATCAGAAAGAGGTTTTGTTTCGACTTACCCTGTGTAGATACGACTCAGAAGTCCTGGGAAAATCAAAGTTAATCACTACATTTACAGCTTGAATGTCAATTCCACGAGTAAACAGATCTGCACCAGTTCATTTTCTAATGAGTCAGTCATAAACATCTTCATGTACACGTTGAATCAAAGTACATGCTCGAAGGACACAAGAAAGCATACCAGTGCAAACGAGATTTCTACAAGCACCGTTGCGGAACTCATGGAACACTCTGTTCCTATGATCTTGAACCATCCTCGCATGAATGTAGAAGCACGAATAACCGAGTTCTGTAATTTTCTTAGCCAACAGTTCCACGCGATTAACAGAGTTGCAAAAGATTATCGATTGGTTTATTTGCAGCTGCAATAAAAAACAATAACTACTTTATATCATCCAAATCAAGTAGCAGATAGTTATGTGGTTCCAGGGTTTGTTCTAGAACATCTGACCTTAGAGAAAAGTGTGTTGAGGCAGTGAACCTTCTGTCTCTCTTCAACAAAAGCGTAATATTGTGTGACACCCATCAGCGTGAGTTGATCCATGAGATTGATAACATATGGTTTCCGGAGATGTCGATCTTTAAATGCCTTCACAGTGACAGGAAATGTAGCTGAATACATCAAAAACTGACGATTTTGTGGCAGAAACTGTATCAACTCCTCTAGAGAAGGTTGGAACTCTGCAGATAAAAGCTTGTCGGCCTGTTAAGATAGTTTGTAAGGAGTCAGAAACTTTGAAGCTTATAACACAATCAACATACATAGTATAGGAGAAAGAGCTAGTTAAGATCAAGAGATTAGCAAAAGCTATGAGGAGCTCACCTCATCCATCACAAGCATCGTACAGTCCTTCAAAACACAAACTCCCTTTTTGGTCAGATCCAATATCCTTCCAGGAGTTCCAACGAGCAGATGTACAGGTTGATGTAACCGCATGATATCATCTCTCAGACTGGTACCACCAGTGGTGACCATAACCTGGATGTTCAAGTACTTGGAAAGCTCCTTGCAAACCTGTGATGTCTGAAGAGCCAGCTCTCGCGTTGGAACTAGAATCATAGCTGTATAAAAAAAGATAGAACAACAAACACAGTCAGAGAGTAACTACATTTTTCACAAATAATAAAAAAAGGAGTTCGAAAAGGAAACAAGCATACCTTGAATAAGATTGGTATTTGGATCAATTCTCTCTAGGACTGGAATGCAGAAGGCACCAGTCTTCCCTGTACCGTTTTTGGCTCTAGCAAGAATATCACTACCGGTTAAAGCAATGGGAATGCTCTCTTCTTGAATAGGAGATGGCTTCTCAAAGCCCTTCTCATAGATTCCCTTAAGCAGATCTCTTTTCAGAAAGTAATCTTCGAACTCATTCCCTTTAGTAGCTGTCACATCCTGCATACAATATTTCACATCACACATAAGGACACCATACTTAGCCATTCTAAAGATAATCTCAGAAGAAGCTATACCGCGGTTTGATAACGAGTATCAGGAGGTGGGAGCCTTAACGTTGCCTTCCAATCTTGGCCACTGGCACATCAAATCAAAAAATCACATTATACAGATATCTTCAAACAGTACAAATCATTACTCACTGCAAACAAAACGTATTGCTTCCTATACACAACTTACTTAGGATCGGCGCTAGCTACAGGCGGCTGCTGATCTTGATTCGGCGGCGCTCCACGTCCCGGCGGATATCTTCCTCTGTTGTTATTCATCACAATTTCTCTCTCGCTCGATCCCGAATCGACTCAATACAGTTCGCAAAACTTAAACCGTTCGTAATCTAGTTAAACCTAAGAGACGAAAGAGTAATCAAGAGAATGCACGTTCAAAAACCTAAGGGTTTTAAGCATCTGATCGTGGAACTCAAGGCGAGATCGGAGTGTTCATCAATAAACCACAAACCGGTCAGCCAGAGAACGGAGAAGGAAAAAACGAATCCAAGAGTTTCGATTTGTTTATTCAAAAACTGGAAGAAAGAGAAAGCCGTAACAGAAAATTTTCTCGGGAAAAAATTGGTTACAGGGAAATAGAGAGAGAGTGATGAATACGCTCTCCGTCAATGGATTTTCTTCTTCTTTCAGACTTTTATCTATTATTTATACAATTGACCCTTGAACTTTCTATTACTTTACAGTATTATCTTGATTTTCGGTTAATACTTCAATTCGAACCCTAATTTCTTAATAATTTACATAGTGACCCCTAACCTTCAGATTATTTGTAATTATAACCAAGTTCTTTCTGAATCTTTCAAAAAAATGAACTACCCATAATTAGATTTATAGAATATTTAAAGGGTTCTCCTCATTCGAATCTCAACCAGTTGAAAAAAAACTCAAAATTCTAAATTTTGAATAAAGGCAGAAAACTCATTCCATGAGAAAAACGAATTGATTTGAAACTGAAAGCAAAAGGAAGATCAGAGAGAACAATGGCGTTTACAGGGACACTAGACAAATGCAAGGCGTGTGACAAGACTGTATACGCTATGGATTTGATGACATTGGAAGGTATGCCTTATCACAAGTCATGCTTCAGATGCAGCCATTGCAATGGCACTCTCGTGGTATACATCTTCTTCCTCTCTTTTTTCTAATTCTTCCACCATTGTTCCTATAATTTTTTCTTTATCTTTTTGCAGATTAGCAACTACTCATCCATGGATGGGGTTCTGTATTGCAAGCCCCACTTTGAACAGCTCTTTAAAGAATCTGGAAACTTCAGCAAGAATTTTCAGACAGGTTACCAAATAAAATCCTCTTTTCTTTTAACCTATGTTGAAAAGCTAACAATCTTTTGGATTTGGATACTTTCTGTTAACTATTTACAGGAAAGACTGAGAAAGCTAATGAAATGGTATGTATATATTCCTCTGTTTTTGTTTCTCTCTATCTTTAAAAAAAAAATATAATTTTGTACGAATCTAGACAAGGGCTCCAAGCAAGTTATCTTCCTTCTTTAGCGGAACACAAGACAAATGTGCAGCTTGTAAGAAAACAGTTTATCCTTTGGAGAAGATAACAATGGAAGGAGAGTCTTACCACAAGACTTGCTTTAGATGTGCACACGGTGGTTGTCCATTAACACATTCCTCATACGCTGCTCTCAATGGTATTCTTTACTGTAAGGTCCATTTCAATCAGCTTTTTTTAGAGAAAGGTAACTACAATCATGTCCTCGCCGCTGCTAACCACCGACGCACACCTGAGGAAGATAAAACCGAACCAAACCAAAATGAAGCAAACTCTACAGCAGCAGAAGAAGACACTCCTGGTGTAGCCCCTGAAGCAGTTGAAGAACATCATGAGTCCTAAGTTATTAATCTTTGTCCTATACACATTTTACCATGGCCTGCCTGGACCATAAACATTTTTAGGTTAATTATAATAAATATTTTTGACAATTTGGAACACCATACGATTTATCTGTAATCCTATTTAAAATTTGGGGGCAAAAGCTAATGTTTCACCCAACCAAGAACAGACGTAAGTGCATGGGTACGGGGTCATGTGCCCCATACTCTTTTTTTGTTTTTCTTAAATAATTTAAGCAAGAATATGATAGTGGCTACCAACCTAATTTTATTTTTGATACTTTTAACATTGGGGACTGCCCCCAATGGTGTCTGCCATGCACCCAACCCTATATTTTATAAGTAAAGCAATGTCTTAAACCAAGATATAATTATTAGTTCTTGTAGCCATGTATGTGAATGTCTCCATGCATAATATTAAAAATTCATTCTCTCATTACATTAGTAACTTTTTGGAAGTTTTATAATATCCTTCTAAGGCAGAACTTTCAAAACTCTGAGAGTTGCTTGCGGTCAAAGAAACAACCAGAAGTAGTGTCTTGATCCGGAAGCAAAGCCAACCTCACAGGACTTGATGCTCCTTCTTCCACAGACAAGACTCCAGTCTTGTAATTCATATCAGTCTTAACGAATCCAGGACAAACTGCATTCACGCGAATCTCTGGATGTTTCTTCGCTATGATCCTCGTGTAACCGTTCAACCCTGCCTTGGAAACCACGTATGCCGACATAACCTTAGTCCAGTCTTTTGTCTTGACCTTTCCTTCTTTGAACTCATCAAGAAGTTTGTTAATTACTTCGTCGATTCTTTCCTCCGTTAGATTATCTGCGTCGCTCAGAACTCCTTTTGCCCATTCGTTAAGTATATTCTGGTAATGTAAAATAGAGTTTATCTACCAACATATCTCAAGCTCTCTTGAATTTTTTTTGGTACGTACCTTTAGTTGACCCATGAAGGATGATACGTTGACGATTCTAGGAGAATCAGATAACTTCAAGAGTGGAATAAACGTCTCGCACATTCTCTTTGGTCCATAGTAATTAATATTCATGCATTCTTTAGCTAGCTCATAGTTCTCTGTGATAGTTTCCTCCCAGTTGAAACCTACCTACCATGTGGAATCAAGAAGAAAACATTAGACTATGACAAGGATTCACTGACTATTATTTCATACAAAGATACTTACTTTCCCTGCTCCAGCTATTAGAGTTTCAACATCAGTGATTACACCACCAACCCCTGCATTATTTATCTGTAAAAGCAATCAAAAGATTACTCAACGTTACACAGAAATGGTAGAACTAACTTAAATCTATGTACATCAGTAAAATATAACATTTTTTGAGTCTTTAGTAGATGATGTTTTATTAAAAGGAAAAAAAATATTGAAATGTTGAAATAGTATAAAATATAAATATGGATCAAAAGAGTTGTAAATAACTAATTCACATCATTGATATACAAACCCTAAAACATTATTTGCCTTAACCGTGTTTTGATCTCTTCTTAAGTTTCTTTGCTTTCATCAAGTTTAATTGGAGTTTGTTCACAGCAGGTACAGTTTATAGAATAGGCAAAACCTATCTGGCTTTTTAAGAGATTAAGCGTTACTAGAACGGTTAATCAAGCGGCTTAATCAAAAAAACATAACTAGCTTAATCATACCAAGATATCGAGTTTTCCAAATTGGGTTTTCACAAACTCGGCAAGAGATGTGACACTAGCAGGATCAGTGACATCAAGCTGATGAAAGACAAGGGTTTGATCAGAAACACCAATCTCTTGTCTCAGTGTCTCAACAGCTTCAAGTCCTCTCTTCTCATCTCTAGAGGTCAAAACAACCCTAACCCCATTGCTGGCTAATTGTTTGCAGATCTCTAACCCAATACCCCTGTTTGCTCCAGTAACTACAGCATATCTACAAAACCCCACCAAGGAGAAGAAAAAGTCTGATAAATCACTAAGATCACATCACATGTGAGATCAAGAACTAAGGAGATGATGATTGAGACATACCTTGTTGTTTCCTCCGTCATTTTTTTGACCTTTTTCTTGCAGAGTTTTCAGACAAACAGTTTCAATAGTTCGAATGTTTTTTCTTCTTGGCATGCAACAAAAATTGTGGAAGCCAATGAAGCCACGTAGCTCAGAAGTTAATGTTCCTAGAAGATAAGAGTGAGTAACAAAAGACGAGATTCACGTTCGTCGGTCGAGGTTTGTTTCGTCATTACTGGCCTTGGTCTTCAAATGTAACTAATCAATGTTTTTTGATAAAATAATTACTTAAAAATCATGTGGGTTAGAAATGAAATCATAACAACGTGTTCTACAGTCAATGAATTAAATTTATTCCGCCAATTTTTATTAAAAAAAATGTGTTCTACAGTCAATGAATTAAATTTATTCCGCCAATTTTTATTAAAAAAAATTCTAGCAACAATTTATACTCATTTCTCTCATCCGTAGGACTGAGTGACTAACAATATATTCCTGATGTGATCATGCATTGTTGAATGTTGATTCTATTCGTAGAGAATCTTGCCAAAACAATTTCATTATAGTGGATTGCGGCATAAATGCGATGTTTAATTCTAAGTTTTCGTAATAGTCTCGGGGACATTCAATAAAATTAGAACATACAAAGAATATTAACATGATTCATGTGTAAGAATGGCACGCATAAATAAATAAATTGTCCATTTTTTCAGTCAAAATTTTATAGTACCAGTTGTAAAAAAAGTTATACTAACAAATAAGTTTCTGTATTTTGACAATAACAACTGAACTGATTAGACAAAAGATTTTCTTGATTAATTTTAATTGTGAACGAGAATCAGGTTTCATTGTCTAGAATCATTATCTCTAAAGAATAAACAAAATTTACTCCTAATTTTCACCAAAAAAAAGAAAACAATTTACTCCTAATTGATACTCCAGAGCTACAAGTTGAGTGGAGAATGCGATTCGTTTTTTTTTCCTTCCAGAATTTCGAGACTCTATAAACTCATGAAGAATAAATGCAATTTATCAACCAGATCAGCAAGGATACATAAAATTAACTAAAAAAATGGCTCAAATGGCTACTTTGACGGGAAACCAAGCTAATGAATACTTGAACGCAAGGCCACAATATCCAACAATATGGTACAAAGTGTTGGCTGGTCGAACCACTAACCATAAGATGGCTTGGGATGTTGGGACCGGCAACGGCCAGGCTGCTCTTGGTGTACGTTATCTTTTTCATCTAATTTTATGTTTTTGTTATATTCTTTATATACATTATTCAAAAACGTCTGATATAAAATCCGCAGAGAATACAAACAAAGTTTTATCCCTAGTTTGGTTCAGTGTATATATAGAGCCAGTCTTAATATCTTTATTTTTCTAGAAACAAGAAAACAAAGAAAATCTAAAGGCTTAAATACGTCAGAAATTAAATAATTCTAATAAATTTTAGGTCGCTGATTACTACGAAAAAGTGGTGGCAACTGATATAAACGAAAAACAAATCAGCCTTGCAAAGCCGCACCCAAAAGTCACATACCTTCACACTCCAGCAACAATGTCAGACGACGATCTAGTGGCTAAACTCGGTGGAGAAAACTCCATAGATCTCATTGTAGCCGCTCAGTCTCTTCACTATTTCGACCTTAAAAGATTCTACGCCATAGTGAGACGTGTTCTTCGTAAAGAAGGTGGTATAATCGCGGTTTGGGTCTACAACGACCTCGTGGTCACCCCAAAGGTTGATGCCATCATGAAACGTCTGGTGGATTCAACAAAACCGTATAGAACCCCGACTATGAATCTGGCCTTTGATGGTTATAAAACAATAGAGTTTCCTTTTAAAGACTGTTCGCGAGCCCCACTGACACGTGGGGCCCATGAACAGTGTAAGAACCGCTTCTTAAAACTACTAAATAAGAACCGGTTTTAGAGAGTTTCTTACACTGTTTGCGGGCCCCACTGACACGTGGCGGCCCGCGATTGGTTCGTTTTTAATTTTTTTTTAAATCAAAAAAAAAAAAAAAAAAAAAATAAGAAACCCATTTTGGGGTTATAGGGATAAAGATGCCCTAAAGCTCTCGAGATTCCACATAAGCTTTCGCTTGATGGGTATATAGGGTTTTTTAAATCTTGGCAGCCTCTAGTGAAGGCTAAAGAGCAAGGAGCAGAGCTTTTAAAACCTTCGATGATTAATGAGTTTAAGGAAGCTTGGGGTGATCAGAAACAAGTCAAGGATGTTGCTTACAAGGCATTTATGCTCGCTGGAAAACTCTAGGTACGTAATGTTTGATAATAAAACTATGTAAGGTCTAAAAATATATATACTGTCTTTTTTTTTAATGTGTTATCAACTGCAGTAAGAGTCGTTCAGGTGGCTAGAGTGACGAAACCGAAAGCAAATAGTATCAGCTCTCAAAACGAATGTTCTACATGAAATAATGCATTGGACCACAGAATAAGAGACTATATATACTCTACTATTTCACTTTGTAACGTTTGTGCATCATTATGAATCCATGATAATATTTCGGTAGTATTGTAATCGCTCTTGAATAATGATATAACTAACAAACATCATGGTTTGTATTAGACTATTTGAACACCCCATTCTAATGGGCCTATCAGCGAGAGAGAGAACAGAAACTAACAATGTCTTAGAAATATATAGATAGGCATATATGTTACTTGAGCCAATAGCACACTCGACTCTGATTATATGTTGGGGTTTTATAAGACGTTACGGGTTTAATTTTAATAATAGATCTCTAATTGATAGTGTTTCAGCATATGCGTTTACGATGTTGCTACCTTTGCTACATAAAGATCGATAGCTTAGAGAGTAACTGTAGTTGTCTTACTTATTGTTCAGTGGATCATTCAAGTTGATGTTACTTGTTTCACAAGCTTCTTCATTGTCGTGAATCGTGATTACTAACTTGTTGCACATTGGCCTTTCAATCATTCGTTTGTGATTAATTAAGTTAAAGTAGATTAGATATACAAGTTGATGGATCACACCAACCTAGAAAACGTTTCTTTTTTGGTGCAGCGCGCAGCCACCTGTCAAATAGCGGACAGTATAAATTTAACAACTCTCTTTCCACAAGTTGTTTGTTTCACATGATACACAAAAAAAAAACTTAACTACAATCGTACACAGTTCCACACCTACAGAACTAACTAAGAAGTATGAGCAGTCAGTATGAGCAGACAAGAAGTAAACACGCCCTGATCAGTATGAGCAGAGAAGAAGTAAACACACCCAACAAGTATCATTATAAGTTTTTTGTGAAAATGCTGAAAATATTATAATAAGTTAAGTATTATTTTTCAGGAATACCTTCAATCAAAAATATATTAACATTTGAATTTACATGTTAGTGATTATTATTTAGGGTTTAGTGTTAAAGAGTAGGGTTGTGTTTTTAATGTTTTATAAATATTTAAAAAAATTTAGTTTAATCTATTTTTAAAAATACTTATTCATTAGTGATAAATTTAAAAAGTGGTATCAAAACTTAAAATTTTCCAAATTTTTTTCGGAATCTAAAACCCAACTTATGGTTTCAGGTCCAAAGGATTACTGGTTTCGGTTTGAACTTCTTGGTTTTTAAAAAAAATTACACATGATGATCATATGTTTTCGGTAGGTACATTTATCTCACTCCATGTTTTGAGTTTCACATACATTATATCATCTCGCAGCCTCTCAACAACCCCTAATAGTAATTCTGGCTCCAAAAATCAGTGGCGTGATTCGTGAAGATCAACCTCTCTCCGCCCGGTGACGGGAGACAGGTGGTAACGTTCGCAATTCTCCTCTGTTTTAACGATCAAATACTTCCCAAGTCGCTGCGTCTAATACTTCTATATTAAACTCAATAATCTATGTGCAAGTTGTTAGTTGTGTTTATAATGATGACGCCAGGGAGTAGTGGGTATAAACGCAACGCACACATGGCTGCGCATTATCTGACATAGATGCAAAAGAAAATTACAAGATATAGTAGAGATGTGGAAGAAGTTCATGGAAATTTAAGTTGATTACAAAAAGACTTTCTAGTTAGGTAACCTTCTTTTAATGATAGCGTTCTGGATATATGTAGTCTTGAGACTTAATATCTGTGATCTAATTAGGGTTTTGTTCCGATCCGCTCCTGAAAATGGATATAAGAGAGGTCTCAATCTGAATAGTGATTTTATCGATCCGGCGGATCTGAATAATGAAATTTCAGGTCGGATATCCGGATCTAGATCTGAACCCACTATATATTTTTAAAATATTTAAAATATAATTATATTTATAAATATATATTATATATAATTTTTATATAAAATAAATAAATTTGATTTTATCAAATTTCAATGTTTTCATTTTTTACAAAAATAAACTTAAATAAATAATAATAAGTTAGTTTTTAATTTAATTTTTAAAATTTCAAATATTTTTTTTTTAAAAACCCAGATATTTCATGGATATCCATATTTTAGTTCAAATATTTCAACTCTGAATATCTGGAAAACCTAAATTTAAATACAGATAGCGATTTTACGGATCCGAAGATTTAGATAACCTAAACTATTCTGCATATGCAATGAGTCAAAAGTTTCTTCAAAAAATTACTAATAATTCCAT
The DNA here is from genome assembly GCA_905132885.1 of Moricandia moricandioides. Taxonomy (NCBI): domain Eukaryota; kingdom Viridiplantae; phylum Streptophyta; class Magnoliopsida; order Brassicales; family Brassicaceae; genus Moricandia; species Moricandia moricandioides. Next base: position 165,056 of record CAJHQQ010000544.1, read on the forward strand.
TCATCAAACTTTGTTTCTGTAGAAAAATTGAGAAGATCATGAAGTGACCGCTGACAAGACTCTGACGGTGAAATTCATTTGGAAGAATATGCCAAATTATAAGCTTAAATATGAAAATAATGCGGTATTTAATTAGCATTTTTCATGCATTGATTTTAAAAAATTAGTTTGAAGAAAAAATGGTCTGTCAGAACACTTGGATAACTGAATAAGCTATAGTGGCAAGTAATATGGTGGAAAAATGTGTTGGCAACTTTATCGTAAGAAAATAAAGAACATGTGATGAATTATTGTAACTTTTTTTTGTAAAAGATGAATTATTGTATTTCAATGCAAGAATAAATTGATATACTGAAAGGAGAAGTTCATATATATATATATATATATATATATATATATATTAGTATTAAATTATTTTTGGGCAAATCTATCAAATAGACATTTTTAAAATTTTTGTCATAAAAATAAATTTTAAGAAAAATGACTAAAACAGACTTTTTTATTTTGAAAATTTTTTATATTTTTAATTTTTTTTTTTAATTTTAAATCTCACATCCAAACTTACTCGCAACTTTAAACCTTAAATTTAGATTAGTTAACTTAAGAAGTATAAATGTGTATTTACACTCTTTAATAAAAATAAATTTTGATCATTTTTCTTCTTAATTGTTATTTGCACAAAAATTTTAGATCTATTTTAATCATTATCTCTTGTGTATTTCTTAAGTTAAGATATTTTAACATATTTTAGGTCATAAACTCATTTTGATTTACTAACACCGAATACCATGTGAAGAATATTGAAATTTCAAAATTAATATATAAATAAATAAACTCATATCTTTCGTATACTCGTGTTACCCACTCAACTCGCATTGTTAATTTTGTAATAGATACCACAGATGAGAGGGATTTGTTTCGACTTCACTGTCTTTAGTGAATCATTGGTTTCCCAACCACTTCTATATAATTATAAAATATTTTTAAAATAGATATCGAATCATATTCGAAATCCTCATGCTCATATAATTTCCATTTGTCGTATGCGTAAAAACAGTATTAAAATGAGTTGTCACAAACACTTGAACTCGATCGGGAGACCTTTTATTTATATAAGTAGTCAACTAAGTGATTAATCCGTACATTAACAAATATTTATAAAATAATTAAATTATAACAATTATTAAATATTCATTTCCATTTTATAGTTTTTAAATAATTTTATAATTTATAATTATGATGAATTAATAAAATAATATTAAATATCATTATATTATGCAGAAATATAAATATTTACAAGTGGCTTTATAAATTGTAAGTCATTTTAATTTATATTATTAAAATGAGTTGTCACGAACACTTGAAAATGAAATCGATCGAAGACCTTTTGTATATATAACTATATAAAATTCTATAATTTGAAAATTTATAGATATTTTCTTTTTCATTTATGTTTTATGTAAAATATAAAATAAATTGTTTTATATATGTATATAATCTATAAATATTTTATTTTTGTGATTTATATATTTTTATAAAAAAGGAAATTTAAATTACAAATATTTCAAAAAATTAATAATAGAAAAATAAATAAATAAATAATTAGTAATGCCAATTTTGTATAATTGTTAATTTATTAAAAGTATTTGTGTAATTGACATATGTGAGTATTAACATAAGTTCGTAGAAACCTGAAAATTCAAAAAATATTATAGAGATTTCACATTTTAAGCAAAAGGACATGTTGGTCTTATCACGTAGCAAGCATACTTAGTAAACTATTTTTTAATACTTAGTAAACTACTCCATTTGTTGCAATATGATAGATGTTTTAGTTTTTTCATACATAAAACATATAATAAATACATAGTTTTTGTGATTATTTTTTTCCAATAAATTTAGACAAATAAAAAACTAAAAAAGACATTTTTTTTTTGAAATTTGTAATTAATCATTATTAGTTAACAAATTAATTTGAAATCTGTAATTTAGACAAATAAAAAATCAGAAAACACATATTTTGAAACAACTTTGTTTTCTAAAATGTGTAACATTGTGGAACAGAGGGAGTATATAGCAACGGGCAATTAATGAAATTAAACACGTTGCAAAAACTGATAAATTACCAACCTACCTATGATTACAATTATTAGACATCATTGTTTAGCCAAGGAAATGTTTATATCATTGTGTAGTGAAAGAAATGATTAAAAAAAAAGGAAATGCTTGAAAATAAATTACATATATTTTAAGTGCAAAAATCTTTTACACGCAAGTATTAAAGTTGATACATACTCCACTATGATTATACTTTTAAATTACTAGTTTTTGGAAGTACTTAGTTTATTAATTGATTGTTTTTCCACAAGATCAGATCAGCTAACGTTACGTAATGACGTCTCCTACTGTGATGCATAAGCATGATGCATCCAACAGAAGCAATAAGATTCAAACAAAGTTTGGTATTCAGAATATGACCATTCACCGTATATGTTCAACAAAATAATAAGATTTTGACCATGCACGACAATACAAATTTAAAGTTAGGAAATAACTGCCAAAGGTTTTAAAATACCATGGCTAGTCTATCTTAAATTTGATACAAATATATCACACTCACACACATACGGTTTGATTAGAAACACATTTGTTTCAGATATAAACTTAATTACTTCCTACCTTATATATATGATCGTGATAAGTGTGTAGCTCTGGAGTATTGTGGAACGTTAAGTTGTTCTTCCTCCAAATCGAATGGACATAAAATTGTAGCTTTTCATGTTATGAGAAGTTTTTCATTTTTTTAATTACAGACTGTACGTATTCTTGACGCATATTTTTTTCTACACCATTGACAACGATTTGAAAAAGATACACATAGTAACCAAAAACTTAGAAGGAAAAAAGGAAGCAAGTAAGAGAAGTCGAAAGCCCCACAACATTCGAGATAATAGTTATAAATGACTGTTGCTCAAAAAAATGTTATAAATGACTATTCCTATTCCTTTTTGTTTTTTTCGTAAATGACTCATGTGGTTTGTGTGCTTGCGCTGGAAAGTTATTGATTCTTCTTGGTAGGGAACATAATAAAATATGATTTAACTAAGCGTTTGTAATTTTTTTAGACTTGTGAGAGTTTTTAGTTTTAAGCCATAAACCAAGGATCAAAGAATGGTTACAGGTCTCAATGATAACACGTAAGACAACTGTCGAACTGTAGTGTGTAGGCATGGATATTATATCCGATATCTGGTCCCAAAAAAACGAACTCGACTCCGGTCTGATCTATGAACATATCCGAATGGGTATTGAGTATGAGAAGATTGAATATCCAAACCTGAATGGTTTATACTCGATACACAAATAAATATCCGAAATATATATAATAACCTTAAATTTCCTAATAATTTACACTCATTGATTTCCTCTTCATAGTTGATACTAAACCGAACTTTTTTTTTTTTACAGTTTGATATTTAATTTCTCCACACTTTTCAATTTTGTTGAAAATTACACTCTTTTCTAAAGTTGATTTGGTAAAGTATTGTTCTTTATCTTTGAGTATTTAATGTCTTACTTTTTGGTTAACAAGCTATTTTATTATTGTTTACTTAATACTATGTTGTTTTATCTTATAATATACATTTTCTATTTGATTCGGATTTTTTTTGTTTTGATTCATGAGTTATATTCATCTCGATCTTGTTTTTCTAAATAGCTTTAAATAACTAAACCTGATCCGAATTACCCGTTTTAAATACCCGAACATGACCAAAGTCTGAAAATACCGAACGGATTCTATACCCCTATACCGAAATACCAAAAATCAGAAATATCCTATCCAAATCCGAACAGATATCCGAACGCCATCCCTAAAATTGGATACCCGTTTGGATAATTATCGGATACCCGTTCGGATTCAAATACGTATCCAAAAATTACTTATATTTTACAACTATTTTAAAATCAAACATAGTTAATATTTATAAATATCTAAACTATATTATAGAAATTCGGATACCCATTTGGTTTTCAGTTCGGTTATATTTGGTTCTAGTTTTTCAGTTTTAGAAATATAGGTTATACTAGTATAACTGATAGGATTCAAACCCAAACCAAACTTCATTTTCCGGCTTGGTTCCGGATAATTGTGTCCATGCCTAGTTATAGTTTTGAAATTTGAAAATACAATATTTTAAATGAAGAAATATGTGAATATGATTTGTAAATTTTTCATATGAAAAAAATATTTTTATAAATTAAATAAAATAGTTTTTAAAATTATATTAGTATCACTGATAACTTATTTTATAATTTTTCAAATAAAATAGTTGGCTAAAAATTTCAGTAATAGCATATTAAATTTCAGATATATCAAATAATTTTAGAATTAAATTTATATTTTTTAAATCATATTAGTATTACTGTTTCTAATTTATAAAATATAAATATATTATATGTATCCCGCAGTTATACTATTCACTATACATGTCACCATTCATACTTTGTTTAGAATCGTTTTTTATATAAACTATAGTTATTCCGCGTTTCTATTATACAAACTACAATTAAAATGTACCGCAGTGTCTAATTCGCTTATGTTACCATTAGCAACAAGTATAGATTCGTTAAAGTAGATCATATATTGGACGCCACAGGCCGACCCAACGAGGAATCTTGCCGCCTCCCTCGTCAATTAGAAAATGAAAGTTATTATCTTTACGTATTTGAATTTCTAAGTATATCCTAATTCCAGTTTTTAAGTTCTCATGGACGTTTTCGCAAACAAATAAACTTCTCCCAAGTTGATTATTCTAACATCAGGAAAAGTATTTTTGATGTTTATTATCTTTGATTTTGTAAGTCATTATTTATAGTTAAATTTATGACCCCATCAACAACAAATACTTAGGCTATCGAGCATGATAACTTTTTTCAAATTCTTATATTATTCTACAACATGATAATCATTTGAAAATTCCTAATATTAACAAAGTCTATTTTAAATTTCTAAAATATAGTGTGTAGCTGTATGGTGTAAGAAAAAAAGAGGTAGTTTCATTGAAAATGCGAGCCCATTAGTTACTAAATATATTTTTTATTTGAAACTAAATAAAGGAAGAAATATACGAGTACTTTCGTTTCTTACAGTTGTTTTGTTTTTTTTGCTGTTTGAACACGGCTTACTTGTCAGCGAATGAGCCCGCCACATTTATCACGCAGCTGGAACTAGCATGATAATTCACGTCATTTGCTGTTATAAAGTTTTTTTTTTTGACAAAGACGTTCCTTAGGCCATGATTAACCCGGGTCTCTTAAGGTGGGGTTCTTAACGAAAAATTTGTCTTTTTAATTTTTTTTTTTTTTTTTTTGCATTTTTCCCGCTAAGAGACGGCTCTTATGGTTCTTATTTAAGAGACGGTTCTTAGCTTTTTTTAGTTAAAAGCTAAGATACGTCTCTTAGAAAAGCTAAGAACCCTACCTTAAGAGACCCCGGTTAATCCTGCTCTTATGTAAGTTCAGTTTGCTTTTATCTATATTATATATACTCTTTAGAAAACATTTTTTCCTTATAATAGAAAATATATGTAAAATTATCGCCGTGAGATGATGTTACATGTAATAATAAAGGAGATGTGCTCTTTGCTCACCCATCTCTTCTTCAGCTGCAACTTCTCTAAACCGATATGGAGCAATTTCACAAAGAAGCTGCTTCGTACTCAAAACATGAGTAAATGGGATGATGTCCTGACTCCTTTGCAGTCCAACATTAGAGACAAGACAATAACCTTCATAATCCGCTATGTGTTTGGGTCACTGATACACACTTTATGGCAAGAAAGAAACAGCATGAAACATGATGAATCTCCTAAAAACCAAACTGTTATCACCAACTTCATGGACAAAGTGGTTTGGAACCGAATTGATAACCATCGAGATGTTGCTCGTGGGAAATATGGTCAAGTTTTTACAATTTGGTGTGAATCAAGATAAAGGGTTCAAGTTTTTCAATAGAAAAAATTGTTTAAAACTGTTTTTTTATCTGAATATAATTTAATATTCATTCAAAAAAATAATAAAGTTATCGTGACATTATACATTAGTATATGTTCAGTTAGTTTGCAACCAAAAAGAAAGAAACATATCTAAATTAAAATAAAAAAAAAATCTTCTCTTTTTGCCACTTATTTTAGCTTGATATCTTTTTTTTTATTCATTATAATACAGGAAATAGAGCAGAAGAATCGTGAAGTCTTCTTACCGAACTTCCCAATCACCTTCGTCGACCACGTTGTATTTAAAGATCATCACTGATACTGTCTCCTCTATATAAACAACGGCACGTTACTTCTGGCTAAATGATTATTTCAATAACACATATTACATATATGTACATACTAACACAAAAACAACATATGATATATATACGTAGAGTTCATCATCCTCGTTTGTACACAACAATAATGACAAAGACACTTGAGATTGACATAAGATCAGCAGAAGGGCTCAAGCTAAACCGGAGATTTATAAATAGAAAGACTCTCGCCGTCGCAAGGATCGGTGAGAAGTTTCGAGCGTCGCACCTTGACGTGTCGGGAGGAAGCAGTCCAACGTGGAACTACAAGTCAGAGATGCCCATGAACGTGAGTGTAGAGTTCATATACATAGAGGTGTATTATCGTACAAGTTCTGGACGTGAGAAGAAGATCGGAGAAGCTAAGATCCCAACGTCAGACTTCATGGGAAGGTATTCACCTGAAGGTCATTTGAATTTCTTGAGCTATAGGTTAAGAGATGAGTTTGGGGATAAGTGTGGTATCGTGAATGTTTCAATCATGGTTAAACCTAATTCCACAGATCATGAGTTCAAGTCTTGTTCTTCCACGACGATGAAAGATTATGGAGCATGTTCGTCGCAGGCTGCGGAGACGTGTCTGTGGAGACCAAGAACCGAGCCTACGGGTATTGATGGGTGTGGTGGTCGGATTGTTACAGGAGTTCCTGTTTGGTGTGTGCTTCAACGGCCAACGTAAGTTTGGTGGTGCGTTGGACAAAGACTTGTGATTAATATTTCTTTTTTGTTACTATACAAAGAAACTTATTTGATGTTTGGAAAAAAAAGGATTACAAGGTTCAATGTTAAAGTCAAACTCGTTCAATACTCTAATACGTGCTCGTCATGTGGTGTTAGACGAAAAGTTTAAATAATAATTTTTAAAAACTTCCCCTGATTGCGCGGGCATTCGTGGCGTGTGTAAAATATAAAAATCAAATAAATAGTATATATATATATATGTGTGTGAATAAATTAGAGTATTTTACTGCAAGTGTCAATTCTTAAAATATGTTACAATTTCTTAAGCATTTGAGAATGTTTTTCCCATTGCCAGGCATAGTTTATGATATTTATTCATACACACAATATGATTGTGCAGATGAATGACATTTTTATTGAATGCTTTACAAATTTAAAATTATCATTTTCTCTTTTGTTTTGGCAACCACGCATAATCCATTAGGATTAAGAACATACTCCATCCTTTTCAATTTAGTTTTTGTTGTAGAGTAATTTTTTTTAAAATAAGTGTTGTTTTATAATGTCAATACAAAATTTATTAAATTTATATATTATTTATTTTTTATTGATTAAAATGTGATTAAATTTATAGATAATGATGACTTTATTTTGAAAATATATATATATTTTTTTAAAAAAAATATTGTCTAAAAATCTAAAATGACAACTAAAATAAAATGGATGGAGTATACATTAGTCTTTATATTATAAAGTATTACAGCTGACCAAACAAAGTTGATATAAAAGTTTATTCTGACACAGAGAGTAGACAACAAAAGAAAAAGACTCGTTCACAGGTGTAGTAGATAAGACTTCCATGGATGTAATGTGTAATGTGGCAGGTTAAGTTATCTCCGCGTGAACCTGTGATGATAAATGCATCTCTGATGATTGAGGTTCACCACCAGGACCATCTACGAAACTCAACAACCATCTGTTTTATTCTTCTTCTTCTTTCTTTTTTTGCTACTTTTGGTAAAAGTTTGTGGGCGCCGCAGGGCCGACTCTTTGTTTTGGTCCACTTGCTTTGCATTTGATTTTTAAAACCTTTAGCCTAATCCACACGCTTCTCTTGCTAATTACGATTACAATACTGAACCTAGTTAAATCATCTTTAGGACGTGATCTCATCCATCACGTCTTCATCAGCTCACCAACAATGACCTCACACAACCGTCAATTTAATTTGGTTCGTCGAATCCTTTATACAACCGTAAATAAATCAAACTCAGATTTGTCTTAACTCGCTCAAGTAAAACATCTCTCGACCGAACTATTTACTTATTGCATCTACAAAATTATACAGTGTAAAGAAAGACAAAAACTGCAGGTTTGTTCTGAAAAAACAAATCTTATGGTCTTCTCTTGTTCTTCCCTCTATAGTAGTCAAATAATAAACGAGGTTTAAGGTAGTGATTGATGATGATGGTGAGTAGCTCATCACAGTGGGCATACATTAACTCAGATAGAAATGAATCTTCTTCTTCTTCTTCTCTTCTTCTTCTTCTTCCTCCTCACACTTGTTCACTGCCACTATGTTCATTTTTGAGGATATTGAACTTGCAGAGAGGGCAAGTCGCGTTGATTCTTAGCCATTTGTCTACACATACACTATGGAAGTGGTGTCTACAAGGAAGCTCCCTAAGTTCTACACCATCTTCATAAGTACACAGACAAATGCTACATTCCTGCAATACCGATTTTTGCTCAAATCATTACCTCTCTATATCCAAAACGAGATTGTGAGTTTGGTTACTTACAGCATCATCGCTAGATATCAAGCGTTCGGTTTGAGAATCAACACCTAACTCAGTCATTATCCCTCCTTGAGTTTCCTGGACTTCGCCGTTCACTTTCTCAGAACTCTTAACAGTGAGAAACTTGAATTTTGAAAGCCTCTCTATCTCTTCATCCGGCGCACCTTCCTGATATATTAACAATAACAATGAAAACATTAAAACCAATGTTCATGGAAATGTTTGGCAATTTATAGAGGATTATTGTTTAAGAGGACGCCTTTCTACACCGACTACCGATTTATAAAAAACAGTTTCATTCATACCAGATTTTCGATTGTTTTAACGGGTAAAGCCATTTTTAGAAGACTAGGAGTTTACAAGTAGCTTGCTTATTACAATGTATCAAGATTAAGCTTTTGCCTACATTATCTAGTGTTTTCTCTTACCTGATCTGCCATTGCGTACAAGATTGCGATGATGCAAGGCAAGCAGCAGCAAACAGCAATACCAATTAGACTAGCAACCGCGACGCAAATGACAACAAAGATAACATCAAAAGCAAGGAATGCAACACACAACCTGCAAAATTACACAAAAAGCAAACATTTTTTTATCAAAAAGAAAAAAAAACAATCTTTTAAGAAGATTGAAAAACAAAGATTAGTTATTTTCCAGCTACAAACCAGTAGAGATGAGGCGAAGACTGAGAAAGTGCCTCAGTATCACCAGTGACCCAGTAGAACCCAATGATCCACCATACAAAAGAGAACATCGTATTCGCAGACTCAAGGTGCTTGGCGAAACTGAAACAGAGAAAAGAGTAGACATCAATGAAACAGAGTAAACAGAGTAAAGAGTACATTCACTTCAACAGTAGTAAAGATGGAAACTTTACCTAGCTCGATGATCATCATCATCACCGTCTTCAATGCCATAGCCATCAGATTCGTCTTCGCTTCCACTGAAAGACCCGTGAATTGATGAATCTTCTTCAGTAGCAAGATTAGCTTGTCGTCTTCGTCGTCTATACTCAGCAATTACACAACCAACGTGAAACAAACACTGGAGACTATACCCAACAATCCACAGCCTTAGAGGAACATCAGGATGTTCATGAGGACTAAACCCTAGAATCGCAATCGACACAATCACAAACCCAAAGTTCCAGAGTATATCGAGGGCTATGATGGGCTTCGAGTAAGCCCATTGACTCTGCCTCTCCTCGAGCTGCTCAGCCGCCACTTCGCGGACTCTAACGGAAGGCTCACGGAGCATCATCCGACGGTTGCTAGCGCGGCGGAGAAGCCTAGACGCCGCGCCTCGAAGGGGCTGGGAGGAGCGAGGGATGCTACGCCTGTTTCGGGTTAGAAGCGGTGAGGCGTCCATCGTCGGAGAAGAGGAAGCTGGGATAGGGATCGGTGGATTCATCTGAAAAGATTGGATCTTGGGTAATCGGGTCGATCCGGAATGGTTTGAATCGAGATGGGTCGGGTTTGGAATCGCTGGAAATCTGCCGACGGTTTCGGGTGGAGGAATGATTCTAGGTTTTGGTGACTAATGAAAGTTGAAAACGATAAGAGAATGTCTCTATTCACGTTCGTTTAATGAATGTTCCATTTTTTATTTTTTTAATGTATACTGTATTAATATGACTTAATTATTAATTTATTACTATAGATCTCCATGAAAATCATGTGATTAGCGTTGAAAAAAAAGTGTTGAAACATTTGTTGGTTTAAAAAAAGAATAAAAGTTTCCAATGATTTTTTTTTTTGTGTGTGTGCAGATTCTTGATTTAAAATTAGATTGATTTCCCGATAAAATATAAATTGATTTATATTTGAGCACAATGTTGCCATTTTATTTTATGCTTTATATAATTTGAATTGAATTGTCTCATTTGGTCCTAGATTAAAGCTATCTTTTCCGCATATCTCATTGTTCAACAGTTTTTAGAATAATCTAATTTAGAATTGCAATCTATAAATTCAAAGGATTAAATGAAAATGATCAAATGAATG